>SNQJ01S0007468.1:113521-155579 GCA_010110895.2 Picea sitchensis | reverse complement strand
CATGATTCCCATGACATAAGGTTCTTAATTGAGAAGCATCAAGAGAATTAGTGACATTTGGAATGGTACCCAACCAAACTAGCAGTCCCACATTCAACCCAGGAATGTACAACGGGCCCATCAAAGGGACACCAACATTTCCAAAGAGAGGAAAATCATAAGAATCCCCTTGTGAATGGGTTTCTTGGTTGGTATCATCATGAACTTTAGCCATGAAGATATTATGCACAAGTTATTCCCTTGCGGGATCATTCAAGTCTGTAAAATTCTCACACACTGACTCTGGCAAACCAATGGTATATAAAAAAGCAACACCTATAAAGAGGTGGCTCCATGTTTCTAAGCGGAAGACCAAAACTTCCTCAGAACCGGTGGAGTGGGTGGTCTACCAACCTAGGTCAGAGACCGAAAGCAATGATTGACTAACTCACTATGAAAAACTAGGGAGAACAGAGCACACCACTAACAAGAAAAGCCTAAAAAGATAAAAACCAAACAAACTACCCTTATGAATACTTTTGACCGAGGGAGATGAAGTTCTGAATGTCCAAAGTATTCACAAAGGAAAACAACTGGCCAGGATAAATAGTTACCCATATCTCCGACCGACGGTCCCTTTGGGTGTCGCCCAGAGAATATAGATTTTGCCTTAGGTACCGCGATACACCCCTTGCAGTCACCAGTGTGTCAACCTATATAATGGAAACTAGGCCACCAACCTGTAATCAACAACCAGGGGGGTACAGTCGACATTCGGGCAAGTGCATAGGCAAGGTAACTAAGCTCGAAGATCCTCTTGAGGCCTCA
This sequence comes from Picea sitchensis, assembly GCA_010110895.2. Taxonomy (NCBI): domain Eukaryota; kingdom Viridiplantae; phylum Streptophyta; class Pinopsida; order Pinales; family Pinaceae; genus Picea; species Picea sitchensis. Next base: position 154,772 of record SNQJ01S0007468.1, on the reverse strand, counting down.
AATGCAACATGGCTAGAATCACTCTTAGAGTACCTTGGATGGATCCAAGTGTCTCAGAGGTATGACACAAGTTGGGCCAGTAACGCTACAGGATTCACCTCCAATGCACACTCTCCCAAACACTTTGTCGGGATTAGGAGTGGATATCTCCATCACCATCCTCCACACGGCCTCCTATTTGAATCTTGTGTGGGAGGAGCTTCCCGGATTGAGTAATTACAAAGTGGATTTTTCACACCCTAGCACAAACACCTAAGTTAGTTTTGGTTGGCCTTGGAGATTTTACCTCTCCACACCTAATCCAAGGCCCTATCCTAAGCTATTGGTGAACCCTAGAAAAAGTGTTACTACTATATTTTAGATTAGTGCATTCATTTTAGGGGTTTTTCTTACTAAAGGAATGGAAGTGCAATTGATGTTGTTTGAGACTCTTCCAAAAAAATGAAACTTATAAGAACACTGGAAAATAAAACTTTACACTAATCCTTCAAATGAAAAGAGTTTCAAGGAAGAAAAAGCATGAATAATCCTTCAAACATAAAGATGCAAGCTTTTATCCTTTCCATGAAAAATACACAATGCAACTTTCGAGTGAAACAAAAGAGAAAATGAAAGGATTTATTTCTTATTTTTCTTTCAAAATGCTTTCAAGATGAGAAGAAACACAACCCTACACTAATTCTTTTTCTTTTTCAAATAACAATGAAAAGCAATGCAAAGAAAGAAAGAGACCTAAAAAACTAGTTTTTTTTTTTATATTTCCTTCCGATGAAAGAAGAACTAACAAAAGATGCTAAAAGAAACGGCATAATACACGATTCAACTCATTTTTCTTAAAATTCAAGCTAAAATAAGCCAAAAATGCTTGGAAACAAAGAGAGACAAGAATATTTCTTTTTGTTATTTTATAAACAATATGAGCCTACAAATTGTCTCAACCCCAAAAAACAGAGACTTTTGGAACTCAGGAAGACCTCAGAACCAAAATTTTCCTATAGGAAAGGAAGATATTTTGAAAAAGTTATCCAAAACAATAGAGACACGTGTTTTGCACGACCAACCTATGTATGTACGTGGGTTGTATACAATGTAGACCATGTATGTATGTGTGTTGTATAGAGAACAGAGTGTGTACACCTCTGTTAATTTTCAAGAAAAGAAAAACTTTGGACATACAACTTGGTCAAGGGAAGCTGGTAGGCACCTGGAAGGTGTCCAGAGACCCAAACTGACTCAGAACACTCAGAAAAATCAGAAAGAAACTGAAAATAAAATCCTACCAAGATCACCCACTAAGATCCTAAAGAGATTCCTCAGTGGAGCCGCCAATTATGCTAGTGGGGAAAATCCCCCTATTACTATATGAAGGTCAAAGTAAAGGCAGAGCTATGATCTCCCTTAAAAGACAATCTAATTCCTAAACTACCCAAAACACTCTAAAAAGATGAACATAAAGAGATATAAAATTAGGTCAAAAGTAGTACCTTCGGTCCAATGTTTGATATAGACCACCTCCAGCTTTGTAGCCCCCAGGCTACAAGTCTCCTCCCAAAGATGACCTACAATAACACTTAGGCAAACAACACTACAAATATTCTATCTCTACTCATCAAGATTAGGGTTAGATATAAACCATTATGCATAAATCAAATGAAAAACATAAATATATCATTTGGGACAGGAAAAAGATTATTTTATTCAAATCCAAAGATCAAAAATTACAACCTTTGTAGGTCGACGCTCCACAAACCTGGTTCGGTATCCTATTAATGTTTCTCCAAGTGCACTATCCCAATGCTTTCTCTCACAATCAGTTGATCACTTCAAGGGAAGGGAAGGGTTTGTATAGGAGAAAAGGCTAGAGAAGGAATGTTGAGGCAAAAACTTAGAAGGGGTTCCAAATACTTGGGCAAGGAGGGAAAATATTTGGGCAAGAAGGGAAAAAGGGATTTGGGTAGAGTTTCATTGTTCTAATGCTTGATTTGGAAATGGGACTCCAAGACCTTATTTTATATGACCAAAGGATAGTTATTCAGTTTTGGGATGGGCTACAACAAGTGAATTGGTCGGGAAACCCTCAATAGCCCATAAACTCCCCTGAATTCCTTGCTACTTTTTATTTTTTGAAACTTTTCGAGGTAAACATGGGTTGTTTAGTATGCAGCTAGCGTATGTACACGAGATTTCTAGCATGCAGCAAGCGTATGTACGCGAGAAGTAGTGCAGCAGGGCGCGTACATGCTCCAAAAAATGGTTTTTTAAATAGAGTTCCTTAGCAGTGATTTGGTAAATTATGCAAGTAGAAGGGCCAATGCCATGTATGCATAGGTAGATCATTTTAGGGCTATAACACCTATGTCGAGTGATTGTGGGCACCATGGTCGTGTGGGAATTGACCATACAGACCTTCCTAAGTGTAGAAATTTAATGACAAAATCAACAAGTAAATAAATATGTCATACACTTAGCAACCTAGGGATAAATATCTTCTATGAACTCTGAAATGTCTAAACCCACATTCAGAAATTACCATAAGAAGAAATACACATTGCCAAGAAATTTTGCAGTGGAATAAACACAATGAAAAACAACCATTCAATTAAGAAAAACTCAGAAATTTAGGCAATGCCAGGAAAAACCCCAATGTGGAGAAACCCAATGAGAGAGAAAGAGATTTTATTAGCTTCAGGAAAGATATATCAGCAACAACAATACATTTACAACCAAGTGAAATAACTTACAACACCCAACAGTCCCAAATTTCTTCCTCGATTTTTGTGCCCAAAAAATTTGTACTATTGTATGGATTTTCCCTCTTACATCACCTCAAAATCTGTGCCAAATAACTATTGTACGAACAACAACACAAATTCCCTCTTCACCAAGAGAAAACATTGAAAAATATGCCTCGGTATGTGTGCAACAAGCTGCCTTGAAATCCATGACCTCCCATCTTGTTGTACAGACTATATGGATCCGTATAATACAGTCTCTCTAACAACAAAAAATTTATAGCACACTCACACAGAAAAATCCCTTGGGATTTGTGCCCAATATCTCTTCGTAAATGCAGCCTCCTTGCTTCCCTCTTTCATCTCTCAATCTCTCTTGAAAAATCTCTCTCAAACTCTCTCTCAATGTGTTTTGCACACTACCCAATGTATTCTCTTATAATATGAAAATGACATTTCACCTTCCAAGTGTCTTTTCACCTTCCCCATCCCTAAATCCAAAGGCCAAGATCTAATCTTGCCTTTACATGATCAAGGGACATGATTCATTCCCTCCAAAATAAATCACTTAAATATTAAAGTACAATTTCACTTTATAACATAAGTGCATTTTATGAAATAAAGTCATGTTGGCCCTTGACCAAGTTTTGAATTGATCGTGGTTGACTACTTTTGGGACTTCAACAGACTGGTCGAAGATGGAGCACCCAGGAGGAGCTAAGATTGTGGGATCTCACTCATTTTACAAGCTTGTGGACCCAACAAAGGGTTTACTAGGGTTTATGTAACGGGTTATGGGATGTCGGCCCATGGGTTTACCTATGTTTAGGACTTTTTTTAAATGTATAAATAAGTATATAAGCGATGTAAGAAGCCTGGATGGTGGGCTATGTGCACCATATGTTGTAAGTGTTAATGTTGGATTAGTGCAAGAGGTTGTCAGTGGCTTTGTGCAGACGAACTGTGTAAAGTAGGGCTTTGTGCTACTAAGGAGTTGGCTCTATGCCTTGACCTGATTTTGGGAAGGAGGATATGGCGCATTGTGCGTAGATATTTTGTCCTCTGTGGAGTTTATCTTTGTGGATTTGTGCATAGGAGCAGATGAATGTATAAAGATTGAAGACTAATAAAGAAGAAGAATTCGTTGGTGGACATAGCCCCACACTGGGGTGAACCACGTATATCATGTGTCTTGATGTGGTTTGTGCGATGTGGATTATGTTTTTTATCTGCTTAGTGTTGTTGTTATAATGTATGATGAATGCATCTGTTGTTGTTTCTTAGTGCTTAATGGTATTAAAGATGAATAAATGTTAGATCTGAGCTAGTGCTATGCGCTAAGTGATTGTAAGTTCTTGATCTTGATTGTTACTGCATTGATCTGTAATAAGGGTTAATTTACGATGTGAATGAGACTCATGAACTAATGTATATTGTTATCTAAGTACTTTGTTGAGTGTTCTAATCACAGATCTGTGTCCCAGCTTGGTTGTAGACACCTGAGTCCTGCAATCCCCCCTGCGTCTACCTCGGGTAACACTTCATCTACTTCGCAGGTGTTGTTGAAAGGGCCGATAGTTAGGGTTTTGTTGGTGCATTGTTGAAGCATTGAACCCTGTGTCTGACCTGTGCCAACAAATGGTTCCATTGTCAGGACCTGAAACTGTGATTGCTGGGAACTGAAGAAAAGAGAAAGATCTATGCATAGATCTATTGCTGTAGTGCACAGTATTCTACTTGACTTGCAAAGCTTTGTGGTAAGAAAGAAACTTAATCTGAAGAAAATAGGTAAGATCTTAAAGCTTTGTGCTCTGGTAAGGGTAAGATAAGTGGAAATTTTTTCTTCGAAAGTATGAATCTAGGTATGTTTGATAGATTTTGTTGTAGTCTAAAAACTAGGGCACAGTTAGAAGAAAGAGTTGATCTGAATAAATTTGATAGAAATAGAAAAAGATATATTATTCTTATGCATAGAAAGAATTTTTGGACTAATAAGTGGATGTAGGAACCTAGAAAGATTTTTTGCAGATTGCGGGTCCAGCACTGTGATCCCAGTGCTCAGTACAGGAAAGGTTGGAGCTTGTTTAAAAGAAAGAGAGGATTGACACTATGTTATAATTGTAGAAGACCAGGATATATTGCTAAGGAATGCCCTGGTAGGTCTTATTTGTCTTTGTTGTAAAGCTATTGGTCATGAGGTTGAGGATTTCCCAAGGATGATTGCTAAAGTTTAAAAGATGAACATGAGACAAGAAAACTCTGAAGAAAGTCAAGAGGCTAAGATCATGTTGGGGAATCATAAAGAGAAAGAGTCAGAGAATATGTTAGTATAGTTAAAAGAAGTAATGGATGATCATAGAGACATCAGTTTACCATAAATCTTGAAAGAAAAATAGCTCATAGTTACGAGAATAGAAGACTTCGACATATATTTTGTATTGGATGAAGAAACACACGTGAATATTATGCCAGAAAGCACTTGGGAAATTTTGGGAAAGCCTGTTGTGGTACCTTCATTGGGAAGGATAGGCTTGTTTAAAGAAAAAATGATAACCTTATGTGGAAGAGTTACTAATATACCTATGATTGCTCATGAAACATCAACATGAGAGGACTTTGAAGTTATTATATTTGTTGAGAACAGTGCCCCTTTTCCACTTTTATTAGGAAAGACTTGGATTGAGAAGGATTAGATCAGAAGGAAAGAAGAGGAGGAAGCTACAGAAAAGAAAAAGAAATAACTAAGGGATTTCATAAACAGAAAAATAGAGCAACTAATATAAAAACAAGAGGATAAGTCAAAGCAACAGAGGTCCAGAGAATTAGTTGTCAAAGTTGAAAGAACACATGAAGGCTTAAAGAACATGTCCATGCAAGAAAGAAGTGTAGCCACCCTGGAAATAGTAAGAGAAGGGAAATTAACCTTAGAATCTGTAAGAGCACATCAACAGTGTGAAGTTCTTTCACCAGGAGAGAATAAGAATACAAATGGGAAGAGGATTCCTGAAATTGTTAGAGAAACTCAGATCACAGGAAAGAAGGAAAGAAATCTTAGTAAGAAGAAATCCAAATTAGAAAAACTACATGAAGTTCCAGAGAAGACTTCACAAGAGGCAGGCTTGCAGGCCCTGAACCTCGCCGGAACAACAGAACCACGCAGAATGGGACTTCGCCATGGCGAAGCAATATGACTGTTGGAGGCACCCCGACTGTTAGAATGACGCCCCGGAATGGCTAGAAAATGCAGTTATGAGAAAATGGACCATTGAGACCGTGCCACAATAGACAGATTCGTATTGATGGACGCATTCCTACCCATTGGAGAAATCTGTTACAAAACTTTCTATTTAACCCGTCGGGACCACTTTTTGCCACCCATGAATATCCAAGCTCACAAAGAATCCATTGTATCGCTTTGTTCTTTCTAGACCTCGTGATCCATTTGATTACCTCGCTTCTCTGTTCACCTACCCGATCTATTTGGTTACAAGTGTGAATGTCGAGCGAACCTAGCGCGTTAGAAAAGTCTGTGGAAGAGATTCTCGTGGAGCTCATGGCTGAGAGAGTTATATATGTAGGAATACAGGCATCATCAACTGGGGGACTGCAAGCATCCCCCTCGACTGGATGTCATTCTATCCATGCTACTGAGAAGCGAAGAAAGCACTGCAATGATTTGGCTAACGCAAAGTAGATCATGTCGGTCTTGCCATAGTACATACCACTTTTGGCTGGCGCGGTTAACCACAACAATATCCCACGTGACTTTGAGTATATGTTGATCATTGTGTACATCCCGAAGGGGATAAGCATAGTTTGTTGGCCCTTGGATATGGAAGCAAGCAAAAATCAAGGAAGAAAAGACAAAATGTGAACTGCGCGGAAGACACAATGACGGTTACTGGGTCGAAGTGAGAAAAAGAGCAAAAAAGATGGAGCGAAGTTCGAGAAAGAAAGTCGTTGGATGAGGATATCAAGGATGATAGATCAGCAAGGAAGATGGATCGTGGACAACTCAACAAGCGGAAAAATCTATCGTTAGATGCTTTGGAGCACCGCGCAAGGAAGGAAAGTCAGGCTGACGGAGCCCTGAAAACACGGGTCAAGTTGACCTAGGGTTTTAGACACCTAGGGTTTTGGTATCTAGGGTTTTGACACTTAGGTCTCGGCCTAAGGAAGTCGGTGAGTGATTGTAATGTATAAATAGAGGTCAAGAGGACCTGGGTTGGGTTGTTGTTATTATTGTTGTGTTATTGTGGGTTTTGTTGTTATTGATCGAGAGAGAGAAGTATTGTATCGAGAGAGCAATCTATGTTGTAATATCTTCAGCTGAGTGTCAAGATCAGTCTTGCAGCTGGGTGCATAGGAAGGGGAGAGATAGAGAGGAGAAGAAGAGAAGATCTACTAGCTAAGAGCGCAGATYAGAATTGTATGTTTTCATCTTAATATATTATAAAGCATAGTTATGTGGACGTAGCCCTAGAGAGAGGGTGAACCATGCATATCTTGTGTTGTGTGTGATTGATTCTCTATTGTTTGTCATTTAATATGTTGCTATGGTGATAATGTGTTAGATCTGAGACATAACTCGCACAGTAGGTTGTAAGAAGATAAAGAGTATTAGATTGTTGTGTGTTGGTTTCTTTGAATCCACTTTGCATTCCTTCTGGTTGTAGACATCTCTGTCCTACAACCCCCTCATAGCTACTTCGGGTGAGACTGCATCTGCCTCATAGGTGTTGTCAAAAGGGCTAGTAGTTAGGGCTTGTTGGTGTGCTCTTGGAGCTAAACCTTAGGTCTGCCCCTGTGACAACATAGTTGGACCCCAGTTAGGACAGATCCCAGCCTTAAAGAACAACGACTTTAACCTTGACGATAGAAAGAACTATGCCATGCTTGTGCCCCATAGGTATTTGATGAGGATGATTGGGAAGAAGTCGCGCATAGTCTCCCAGTCGTGGATTAAGGAGATGGCACAGTCAACAATCCTGAATGTAATGAAGATTCCTCACTTTGGCTGACATCAGGAGTTTAATGCTTGCATTAAAATCCTCTTGTCGTGCTACCATGGAGGATATATTTGGCTCGACAGGCATGTTATTGTGTATCCAATGCTGATCCACTTGATTACAGGGTTGAGCATGCAGGGACCGGACCCTCAACAGTTCTACCCAGGGAAGACTTCAGATCGCTCCCTGGCACAACGCATAAAGGAGGATTATGGTGATGTAAAAAAGGGAAAGTGAGGCTACAAGGTAGCCTCCATCCAGGATGGCGCAGTGTGCCTAGCTTGTCGTCTTATAGCTGGCAAGATCGTCAGAAAGAACCATCCCATGTAGGTCACAGGATTCATAGTAGACCTCATAGGAAAGTGCATGGAGGGGATGAAAATGAACTGGGCGAGTTACCTCGCCAATGATCTTGAGAAAGATTGTCGCGAAGCGTAGGATCATGGGTATGAATTCCATTTCAATTGGTTACTGGTATTAATCGCATTTGTCACTTGGCAGATACCGAAAGGAGCGACACTTCCAGAATTTGAGCCATCGGAGCCGTTGGCCGCAAGGTTCTCCACCTTGTGGTATATAAATGATATGTCGAAGTAGTGGCAGTCGAACATTGTGTTCCATGCCTACTACCAGCAGTTGAAGCGTTCTATTAAGGAATTCCCATGCATGAAACTGAACACATTGCACCAGTACAGACCTCTAACAAAGTTCCACGTAGATCGACACTTTATTTATCTCATTGTGCGTAGGGATGAAAGCAAGGAAGAGTTTCAATCCTAATATAAACTGACCGACGAGGATATGGAGGAAATCACCAGTTGACGATGTAGAACTCTTCGACCCTGAGATCATTGGAAGCCCCTTGGTCACCTGGGTCGAGCATGTCGGGCAGAGCAGCATGAAGAAAAATAAGAAAAAGGAGGAAGTGCAGAACATAGAGACTAACGAGGAGGACAATGCCTCGGAGGAAAGTAGGCATGACTCACCTGCGGGAGGAGGAGGAGATGAATTAAATCAAGGAAGAGGAGGGGAAGAAGGAGAAAAACAAGGAAAAGTCAAAGTTACACCACCAAAGGATCCCCTTACCGAGGCTAAAACATCAAAGAAAATAAAGGTTTCTCCACAGAAACCCTCGGTAAGAAAGAAGATGTGCACAAGTAAGCCCAAGATGAATTCCATGCTCACATAGAATGATGTCGATCTAATCATCGAAGTCATTGAGGATGCTTCAGAAGATATCTTGCAACACTATGGAGCAAAGTAGGAGACATTATATGAAATCATAGAGAAGGAGCTGAAGGAGATACAACAAGGCATCCATTCGAGCCGCGCAGTACCTACTGTGCCTTCTTCATAAAAAAATGTAGAATTGGGGGATTAGCCCACCCAATTATGAAGATTAGCAGATGCAACAAAGGCTCGACTTCAGCGAGTCCAAGAAGAAAAGGAATAGGCTACATAAGCCTTGAAGAAAGAAAAGGAGGAGGTCGTGGAGAAACTTTGAGTTGAGCAGAAGGAGAAAGATGAAATTCAAGTGATGTTTGAGGATGACAATGCAAAGATACAGAAAGAAAAAGACCAGTTGATCACAGAGCAGATTGTGATCAAAGAAGCGGTAACTAAAGCACTTCTCTTTGTGTCAGGCTCAGCACAGGAGGAACACAAAGCAGTTGAATTCCAAGTGATGAAGCTCGTTGAGGCCATTCAACAGCTTCAAGAATGGATAATGGAGTTGGAGCTTCAAGTAATACCTAGCACTCTGCAGGAAGTGCACAACAAAAGGGAGGAATCCGACAAGAGTGTAGTTAGAAGGATCAATATCCTCACATTAGATTGTAAGCAGCTGAGTGATCTAAGTGCACAGACCTATGAATGCCTCGCAGAAGATCCGGAGCTGAGGAAAATGGAAGCACAACTACAAGAGGCGCAGCAACAGGCATCCTCCATGCAAGCGCAGATGAAGCTACTCACTACGATCGAGCGAATGAAGAGATCACAGGAGCAACGCACAGTCCAACATAAGATTACTGCCATCTAAAGCAAAGTCATGGAAGTTACACAGAGACTACAGCCGGTGTAGGACGAAGCTTGCACGCTCTTTGAAGAGATTGAAGGACAAGGCTCGCAGCTGGACTAGATGGTTATGACAGTGGAACAATGCCTAAAAGGGCCTGTTACAGAGCAACTGATTCAAGAGTTCGTCGAGCAGGAGGCTCTGGCAAAGAAACAAGTTGGGGCAGCTCGATCTAAGCTCGAGGCCTTTAAAGGAGTGTTGCCTAGATCTAGGTGACTCGAGACGAGTCACGGGTGAGTGTTGGGGGCATGTTGTCCCTTGACCAAGTTTTGAGGAAATATTGGTCATGGATGACTACTTTTGAGACTTCGATAAGTTGTTCGAAGATGGAGCACCCAGGGGGAGCTGAGATCGTGGGATCTCACTCAATTTGTGAGCTTGTGGACCCAACAAAGGGTTTACTAGGGCTTATGTAATGGGTTATGGGATGTCATCCCATGGGTTTACCCATGTTTAGGCCTTTTTGTAAATGTATAAATAATTAGCTAAGCGATGTAAGAAGACTCGTTTGTGGGCTATGTGCACCATATGTTGTAAGTGTTAATGTTGGCTTAGTGCAAGAGGTTGTAAGTGGATTTGTACAGATGGATTGTGTAAAGTAGGGATCTGTGCTACTAAGGAGTTGGTTCTGTGCCTTGACCTGATTTTGGGAAGGAGGATCTAGTGCGATACACACAGATCTCTTGTCCTTTGCGGAGTTTGGATTTGTGGCTTTGTGCACAGGAGAAAATGAATGTAAGAAGATTGAAAACTAGTAAAGAAGAAGAAGTTGGTGGTGGACATAGCCCCACACTGGGGTGAACCACATATATCTTGTTTCTTGATGTGCTTTGTGCGATGTGGATTATGTTGTTTATCTTCTTAGTGTTTTTATTATAATGTATGATGAATGCATCTGTTGTTGTTGCTTAGTGCTTAATGGTATTAAATATGAATAAATGCTAGAACTGAGCTAATGTTATGTGCTAATTGATTGTAAGTGCTTGATCTTGATTGCTACTGTGTTGATCTATAATAACGGTTAATCTGCGATGTGAATGAGACTCATGAACTAATGTATATTGTTATCTAAGTACTCTGTTGAGTGTTGTAATCACAGATCTATGTCCCAGCTTGGCTGTAGACACATGAGTCCTGCAACCCCCCATGCCTCTACCTCAGGTAAGACTTCATCTGCTTTACAGGTGTTGCCGAAAGGGTCGGTAGTTAGGGTTTTGTCGGTGCGTTGTTGAAGCGTTGAACCCTAGGTCTGCCCTGTGCCAACAAGTCACTTTAATATTAGAAGGTACACTTTAATAAAAATTCACTTTAATATTAGAAGGTACACTTTAATAAAAGAACCACTTTATCACAACTTTATAAAAACCCATTACAAAGTCAAGTGCCTAGTAATGTAGGTACAAGGTAACTTCTGCATACAAGACAAACATGCGGAGTACCTCTCGAGCTAAAAAGATAACACTCCCTCTTAGTGAGGGATGTACTTGATTCCATCTCCATCATCTGGTCCCATCACACTGTGCTCAATAGGAGATCCCTTTGAACATGGAGCCATCCTCAACACCTGCACAGAACTCAAACTAGAAGATCTTCTCCTAACAACCACTCTGAACCCTGAGCTCCTAGGAGAATCCTCTCCACCCTGAGCATCGATTCGATCACACCAGCTAAGCCTCCTACCAATGCTTGGAAGAGACTCCCTCTCTTCTCTCAAAACGCAACACTAAATCCTTGGGCCCACCACAGTCTCAGGAGCCTCTTGCTCCTCATTTGACATTTAATGATATCTAGAAGGTTGTTCTCGCAACATATACAACTTTCCCACCTGATCACCAATCAGTTGTGGCTCCACCGGGTTCGCTCCCTCCTTGTAGATAAATACATGTCCCCTCTTGAAAAATATACAATATCCAACATCCTACAAGGCTGAGACTAAGATCAAGTTAACCCTCAACCCTGGAACAAAGAGAACTCCATCAAGCTCCAGGAATCCTCCATACTCGAGTCGGAATCTAACCCTTCCAACTCCAAGTACAGCTCGCACCATACACCCTTCACTCTCCACCAGTTAGTCAGGACCTGTCTCGGTGATAATAAGGAATAATTTTCAGATTCTTGTCATGTGACAAGAGGCTCCACTGTCAACAATCCATCTTAAATCACCCCCAAATCCTCCACTATCGACATTGGATACTAGAGTAACCAAAGAAAATTCATTATCGAACTTGTAAGAAAACTCCTCCATGGATGTTGTAGCAATTGTCACAGGCCCCTCATGTTCCTTCTTATTATTCTTCCTCTTAGGACAATGAGAAGCAAGGTGCCCCAACTAGTTACAACAGTAACATATGACTTTACTCAAGTCCCTCCTTGAATTTCCTTTCTTCTTGTTCTTTGCAGCAAGAGAAACATTCTCATCAACTCCATCTGTCTTCTATCCACTACTCTAAGATCCTTCCCAGATCTCCACTTGAGTGAAATCATCCCACAGTCTACTCCAATCTGGAAGATTCTCACGATCCACCACACACTTCATGAAGACTTCCCATTCCTTGGTGAAGCCTTTCAAGGCTATCCTCACCAACTTTTAATCTGATATGACCTCCCCAACTGCATCCAGCTCATCTTTCACTTGAGCTACCTGGGTAAGATAAGAAGAAACACTCTCCCCCTTTCCCATCTTGGTATCATGCAACTTATCCTCCAAGGCCATCTTACGGTTTTCATTCTTCGCCTCAAATAAGTTATTAAGTGCATCCCACATCTCTTGGGTTGTCTTCTTCTCATCCAAGTGTGGAATAAGGTGGTCCTTCACCCCATCTAGAATAATCCTCTGAGATTCGGCCTCCTTGACCTCATGCAAATCCAAAGTAACATGATTTGTTGTGGGAGCCACAACAACAGAACTGACATAGTTCCAAATCTTGTTCTCCTTGAGAACGACTGACATTCGGACCTTCCACCGCAAATAGTTGGAAATGCCATCCAAATGATCCTCAAATATAATGCATGCAGCCATATTCCATGTCACTATTCAAAGGAAAACAAACAATAGATTCCCCCCTTCAAACTTGCCAAAAAATATCGCTGCTCACTGTCACTCAGAGCCCAAGCTCTGATACCATGTAGAAATTTAATGACAAAATCAACAAGTAAATAATTTTTTCATACGCTTAGAAACCTAGAGATAATTGTCTTCTATGAACTCTGAAATGCCTAAACCCACATTCAGAAATTACCATAAGCAAAAATACACATTGCTAAGAAATTTTGCAGCAGAATAAACAAAATGAACATCAATCATTAAACTCAGAAAAACTTAGAAATTTAGGCAATGCCAAGGAAAACCCCAATGTGGGGAAACCCAATGAGAGAGAGAGAGAGATTTTATTAGCTCCAGGAAAGATATACCCGCAACAACAATACATTTATAGACAAGAGAAATAACTTACAGCACCCAACAATCGCAAATTTTTGCCTCGATTTCTGTGCCCAAAAAAATCCGTACTACTTTAAGGATTTTCCCTCTTACAACACCTCAAAATCTATGCCAAATAACTATTGTACGGACAACAACAAAACTTCCCTCTTCACCAACATAAAACATTGAAAATTCTACCTCGGTATGCATGCATCAAGCTTCCTCGAAATTCATGCCCTCCCATCTTGTTGTACGGACTGTACAGATCCATACAATACAACCTCTCTAACAACAGAAAATTTACAACACACTCACACAAAAAATTCCCTTGGGATTTGTGCCCAATCTCTCTTAGGAAATGTGCCCTCCTTGCTGCCCTCTTTCCTCTCTCAAGATCTCTCGGAAAATCTCTCTCAAACTCTCTCTCAATGTGTCTTTCACACTATCCAATGCATTCTCTTATAATCTGAAAAATGACCTTTCACCTTCCAAGTGTCTTTTTACCTTCCCCATCCCTAAATCCAAAGGCCAATATCTAATCTTTCCTTTACATGACCAAGGGACATGATTCATTCCCTCAAAAATAAATCACTTAAATATTAAAGTACAACTTCACTTTATAACATAAGTGCACTTTATGAAATAAGTCACTTTAATATTAGAAGGTACACTTTAATACACTTTAATAAAAAGTCACTTTAATAAAAGAACCACTTTATCACAACTTTATAAAAACCCATTACAAAGTCAAGTGTCTAGTAATGTAGGTACAAGGTAACTTCAGCATACAAGACACACATGTGGAGTATCTCTCGAGCTAAAAAGCTAACACAGAGCTTACAGAACTCAATTACGTCGTTGGGTTGTGATTTTGTGCCACCGGACCAAATTGTCATTGTTTCCTTGAATGACTTCAAGAGGCGAGTTGCAACTTGCCATAACACACAAACCGTGCCTTGGATCGACAATCCGTTAGTTGTTTTGGACTCTTGGCACCAAATTCCACCTAGGGGGACCCATCTCCTATGATTCCATTCACTAGAAAAAAAAAATTAGAGGATCTCCTAAACTAGATTTTGCTTAGTGAGGCACAATGCAAATCTGGCACAGGGGGTCAATTTTCAAAACCCTTTTGTTGCGTCAAACTCTCTTCTGCAACCTCATTTTTGGCCAAGCATTCCATTCTCTAGTTGCTAGATTAATTGAGCATAACTTATTGCATATCTTGAGCATAGTTTCTATGGCCTTTCACATCACTAGTTTTTTATGCTCTTTAATTTTTTTTCATTGCTAGTTTTTTCCCTCCTTTAGGAGTTAAGAAGCAAACTCTTCACGCTTTGTTTCTTGGATGCCTTATGGGATAAATTCTTAAAGAGAATGAGATTTCTTCAAAAAAAAAAATTGACCCTCTTTTAGGCTTGTTTGACATGCATTTACAACTCATACTCAAGATTAAAAACTTGTATTTTTCAGCCCTCGTGGCAAAATCCAAAATTGCCATCTCATTTTAAGCTTAAAAGAATTTATATCTTCAACCCTCATGAATTTGCATAAAAGACCAAATTCCAACCCTCTTTTTGAATATTGAATTTGCATTTGCAGCACTATTTTTTATTTTTAAGGTTTCTATTTAATTTATTATAATTTCTAGGTCCTTTCTTGGGTTTTGCATTTGCATTTCCAACTTTTCTCTTTTGGGCACGGTAATTTTATGCCTTATATTTTGGTTTTATATTGTAGGATAGTGTGTAGTAATAATGTGTAGGGTTGTCTTCGCCTCTTTCCTGTTGCTCAAACTTTTATTAAGTGACCAACATCAAGTAAAGTGTCCCTATAATTAACAACATACAGAGTATCAAGCACATTGGTCCATTGTACAACATTAGGGTTCCATATCCCAAGTAGATGTCATGCAACCATTCTGGAACAATACAAACATTGTTCATCAACATCTAGTTCTTCATAAATGTTTGTGTATGTGATTACAACCTCAATGCTTCCATATTGAACAATAATGTTTTATGGATTGAAAACTGAAGCATTTGTCCCCGATGCAAGTCTCAATTGATGAATGTATGTCACCCAATACTTCCAATTGAGCATGTTTGGCATGTCAAGGCAAGGAAAGGTATGGAATGGCAAGGCAAGGCATGACATGGCATGTCAATTCAATGCAAGGCATGGCATGTCAAAGCAAGGAAATACATGTCAAGGCAAGGCATGGCATGGCATGTCAATTCAATGCAAGGCATGGCATGTCAAAGCAAGGAAATACATGTCAAGGCAAGGCATGGCATGGCAAGGCTAGGCATGGCATGTTAAGGCAAGGCAAGGCATGGCATGTCAAGACAAGGCATGTCAATGCAAGGCATGGCATGTCAAGGCAAGGCATGTCAATGCAAGGCAAGGTCTATCAATGCAAGGCATGTCAAGGCAAGGCAAGGCGAGGCATGTCAGGGCAAGGCAACGAAAGGAATGGCATGTCAGGAAAGACATGGCAAGGAAAGGCAAGGGAATGCATGGAAATGCAAGGCATTACAAGGAATTCATGGTAAGGAATGAAAACACATGGAAAATCATGGCATGTCAAGACAAGGTAAGACATGTCAAGGCAAGACATGGCTTGTCAAGGCAAGACATGTCTTGTCAAGGTAAGGCATGTCTTGTCAAGGCAAGGCATGTCTTGTCAAGGAAAGGCATAACAAGGCAAGGAAAGATATGTCAATGTAAGGCATGGCTTGTTAAGGAAAGGCATTGCCAGGCTAGGCATGGCATGTCAAGGAAAAGCATAGAATGACATGTTGTTGTAGGTGAATCTGCTAGCGGACAAGTGGATTCCCTCTTGGCCTCTAGACTCCTAAGGCCAAGATAGAAAAGTGCTTAACATGGACACTAACTTCCTTTTAGATCCAATCAAGCTAATGAATGAAAGAGAAGGAGAAATATCAGTACTTTATAAGCGATGTTTGTCCCTGCAAAGTCTAGGTTGAGCTTCGATCTTGAGCTCCCTAATAGGTCCTGCAAAAACAAACAAAGGTACAAAAGACTGCCTACTCTATTGAGATTAGCTCAATCATAGATCCATCTACTGTAGACAAACTCATATGGAACAAGCACAAGTTTGAAAGAAACATACCAAGCATTGATTATTAATGAGAACGAGTAAAAGTACTTACAATCCTTTGAATGAAGGTGCAACAACTTCTTCCAGTTCTCCTTGTCCAACCCCTTTGCTCAAATAATCTCCACTGATTACTTTGATGATATCTCACTCATGAGATCATAAGTTTGATGTAATTCTCCATCTCCATTGTACCTTTCACCATGAGAAGGCCTCCTTATATAACCTTGGAGAGGTCCAACCACTTGAGAGATATTTGGGATAAGTTGAGGATTCTTCTCCTTCAGTTGAGGATATCCCCTAAGATCATGTCTTGACCATCTATTCGAATCCAACTACCTTTAGGAATTGAGGGATTCTTCCCTTATTTGCCTCAACAAACCCATAATTTGCTAAAAAAAGGGTAGCGCTCCCCCTAAAGGGTTCACAGGTCGCTCAAGCACTCCCCCAAAGAGGCTCAGGGAGTGTTTGCACTCCCTGACAGTGAGTAGGGGAGCACTCCTCTCCAAAATCCATTTTTTTTTGGTTTTTTCAATGGCCAAAGGTTTGTACTTCCTGTCAACTAATTTCTCTTCTTCCAAACTAGTCTTTGGGGTGTCTCAAGTGTCTTTGTGATGTCATTAGAGGAGTGACATAGGAAATATGGAAGTATGATGTTTTTGACACTTGCAACACTTGTAGTCGAGATGTGACACTTGTGGACAAGATGCGACACTTACAACACTTGTAATGACAACATTTGCGACACTGTCAAAGTGAGTAATTTTGAGGTGTAACAAATTACCCCCCAAAGTATGAAGTTAGAAGACGATGATGACTGAAGTACTTTGTAGACTTTTTCGAACAAGGGTATGGACGCAGAGAAACTGGAAAAATATGCACACAACCATCAAACAATTATTATGACATGTTTCAAAACCCAAGGTAGGCATACCTATGCTTGAGTGATAAAGACTTTTTAGGTATGGCTGCCATAAAATACACTGTGGATCCATAATTATATTGACAAAATGGTATAGCCACTACAGATACAATGTAGATCTATACTTTTATGACTTGAACTGATCGTAGCCACAAATAATACATAGTGGGTCTACGAGATGACAAGACATAGCCACGACCAATACAAAGTGGATCTATGTAATAGTATATGTGTCATAGTTCAAAAGAACTCCTTCGCAACCTAGGAAAAGTATACATAAGAGTGATGACTCTCAACCCAGGGTCTTCCTACTAATCTCGATGCAATACAAATCTAACCATGTGAATAGATGTCTTGATGTCGAACATGGAAGAAACCACTTGATTAGCAGTCAATGATGTAAACCGTGAACAAGCGCAAGGGAGATCATCGTTGATGTCAATGATTCCCAAGGTACTCTAGTACATACTAACGAATGTGAATGAATGAGTTGAAGTCGAACATCCATGGAATCATCCGATCAGAGATCAATGATGTAAACCCACTGTCGGACGCAAGGAGACCTGCCATTGAGGCATGCAAGTCCCAAGGTACTAACTGGTTTCTAATTCTAGTTCCTGGATAATGTGTTGAAGTTGACAGGAATAGACTCATCGAAGGAGGGCCTTGATGTATCCCCCATCAATGACATGAAACTAACATAGAGATTTAATTGGTAGATCGAATGAACATGGACTAACACGGATATTGAAACATGATATTTGTGATGGCTGACTCTCGAGGCAGATACTTCCCTTGAACATTGAGGCACATCAGCAGAAACATGACATGGACCAAAACTTGATAATGCAGTGGATTTTGTGACTTTCATCAGCTGACCCAAAGGAGTAAAAGAAACTCAAATGATTGGCTCAGTGTAGAGGTTCAGCATATTAAAATTTGTGAAAAGACAAAGTGTCGTGTTCAAGGGCGACCATAAGAGTTACTGGTAGAGTTCTCAAAAACTGCTTGGCTTGCTTCTTTCAATTTTTCCCCCATATAGATAGACGAGTACCTCTTTTTAATTAACGAGCTTGAGGAGGGTAACACATGCTCGATATGACTCACCTTCGTTAAGTCCCTCTTCCTTTGTTTAATGAACTAGAAGAAGTAAGGGTTCGATCCCATATGGGCCCTTCAATGTATGATTTTTTAATGAGTCCAGAGAAGGTAAACTCGATGGTTTTTCATATTTAGAGAGTCTGAAAACAACTTAAAGATGACTCCAATGTTTTCCTTTTTCGTAATGTTAGTCTCGCGACACCGAAAAAGAGATAAATTATCACTCGAAAGACACCCTTTCAAACCTTTTAATGAGTGGGAAAGGAAGAAAGATTACTCGGCAATCTTTTCATGTTTAGAGAGTCTGAAAAGAGCTCAAAGACGACTCTAGGGGGTTCCTTTTTCATATATCCATGTGGGTCCAAAAAAGAGATAAAAGTTTACCCGGTTGCATTCTCATGTATTTATGAGCACGAGAAAGAACAAATACTAAGCTCAGTATGCCCCCAGCTTGAAAGCTAGTGGCTTAACTCCGGAATGATCATCAAAGGCTGGAGACATGCTTTCCAAGCTTCAATTCAGTCGCCGACTTTGAGTGTGTCACCAATTTCTCTACTAGATGGAGAAAAAAGGATAAGAGTGGATGAAATGAAGGTTCAAGAGAGGTGACTGATTCATTTTTTAACGAGCTTGACATAAGAGAAGAACTATGCTCAGGGCTCCAGGTGCAATCCCCATATTGTTGTTTCATTTTTTAACGAGCTTGTTACAGAGAGGAAAACTATGCTCAAAGATTTTGTTTCATTTTTTTAACGAGCTTGCCACAGAGAAGAGAATTTGTGCTCGTGACCTTTGTTTCATTTTTTAATGAGCTTGCTACAGAGAAGAGAAACTATGCTCATGGACTCTTCTTGATCATGGCTTCCAAGAAAATAACACTCTAGAATAACACCATGTCAAGGGACAAAACTCGATCATGGCTTCCAAGATATCTTCACTGGATGGAAGAAAATCACTCTGGAAGGAACACATGTCGAGGACCATGAAAGGGGTAAGGAGATCAGGCTCCAATAACCCTACTGAAGAGATCACCATGTCAACTTCCGGATCCAAATCATCGGGAGTCGAAGTCATGGGAGATAACGCCACATAATTGACATGCGGCGGGGGCGATACTGTCGTCATATAAGAACCATTCAAGGAGGTAATCCAGTCAGGACCGATGAAGGAAATTTGATTAATAGTCACAATTTTTCCATCGTGAGGGAAAGATATCACATGAAAAAGAGTGGACACAATAGCTTTCATGGAATAGACATAATCCCGACCAAGGAGTAAAGAGAAATCCAAGGGCTCTTGGACTACCATGACATCAATAAAGACAGTTTTCCCTCCCAAAGTTACCGAAAACTAAGGAAGGGTCCCTAAAGGTTGACTAGTTCTTCTGTTAAAAGCTAACAGATTATGTGTAACCGACGCAAGTTGAGGACAACCCAAAGCATGCCAAGCAACAGAGGAAAAAATACTAACGGATGCACCTTCATCTACCAGTGTTTGAGGAACATCCCGACCACACACCTGTATTGTAATATGGAAAGGAAAGTGAGAGGGAAGACGAGGTCATGTTAGCGCACCCCAATAAAAAAGGATGGCCTCATTACTTAGAGGGGGTTTCACAGGAGAATGAGGAATGCCCCCCAACACGGTAGATTATGTATCAATGAGAAAAATGTGGGCAGTATCGGGTTTACTCTCTAGGGGGAGAGTAGGATCAACCGATGATGGGATCAAATCGACCACGCTGACACTCTTCAAAGGAAAAGTGGGATTGACCGATGATGGGTTCGGATCAACCATGCAGGAACTCGTCAAAAGAGGAGTGGGATCGACCGATGACAGAACCGGATCAACCACTTGGGTTTCATTCTCCAAGGGGAGAATGGGGTCGACGGGTGGAAATGGATCGACCTCTTTGGTGTCACTCTTTTGATGAAGAGTAGGGTTGATCGATGACGGAACTAGATCGGCTACTTGGGTTTGTGGTTCAATCAAGGAGGAAACTAGATTGGCCACCTGATCAACCAGACTAACCAGGGATGGAACTAGATTGATCAGTCCATCAACTAACGATGGGTTGGAGGAAAGCTTACGATAACCTTTTGGAAATTGAAGTTTTTCCAAAAGAGAAGAAGCCTTGTCCATGCAAGGACAAAGGTGAGAATAATGATCACCTTTGCATAACATACAAGTGAATTTGATAGTTGTCTTCTTCTTACCAACATTAACGTCACTAGTTGACAGGGTATCATCGGCATGACCAGTAGAGGCCGATGATCTAGAGGACCACATTTCTAAGACCTTGGGAATACCAGGGCAATCCCTCAGAAAGTGGACACCCTTACAAAGACTGCGAGGGAATTTGGGTTTTGGATTCTTCATTTTAATCTTGTTGACCTCATCAACACTCCCAGTACTATTAACAGTAGCTGGTTGCTGGGATTCAACATCTGATGTTGTCAGAGCCTTCTTCCTTTTCAGTTTCTTCTTCTTCTTCTCTTTCTGTTTCTTCTTCTTCTGATCAACCTAGCTACTTGCTTTAAAGCTTTCACTAGACGAAGAAGGAGAAAGGGAAGGAGACTTAATGGGTGAAGAAGGTGAAAAGTTGACATGAGGTTGATGTGAGGGTGGTGTACTGACATCTAAAGTATTATGTGTAGTTGAAACATTGGGAGGATTCAAGATCACCGGAGTGGGGAAAAACCAAACCGGTAATCCGATGGTGAGTCCTGAAAAACTCAGTGTGGCAATGTAAGGAGGACCAAAGTTTCCAAACGAAGGAAAGGTATAAGGTTCCCCAGGAGAAAAGTTTCCTCCATTGGTACTCTCAGGATTTGATGCCATTAACACTGACTCGACCTAAGGTCCACTAAGTAACACAACCAACACACACTATGAATCTGAGAAGCAAACAATCAAACAATGAAACCACAATGAAACCACTAGTTGGTGATGAAATCCAACGTCGCGAGATCAAAATAGGAAGGGGTAGGGATAGATCGGGTGGATCAGTTATGTTGGCGACCTGCTTAACGGACTTATGCCTTGGTGCAAGCTTCCATGCAATAATTGTGGATTTACCCTCCAAGGAGCCCGAGTGAGTTTGACCAACATCTGTTCCAGGTACAGTGAGACTTCCCTTCACCATCACCTTGTGTGAGACCCTAAAGATTATGGCTACTAAGGTCACCAATTCGCAGTCAGCCCCTGGGAAGGTACAATCAACAGTCCAGTCATAACGTATGGGTAGGATAACAAGTCTGAAATCAACTTGAGAGGCTCCCACACATAATCGTGGGTATACCTTCAAGTGACCCCCAATATACAATCCGACCACTACAACCAGTTGAACCACGGAGGGATAATCTTCTAACTCACCCGAATGCGACCTCGTGCGTAACCCCTGTGTGAGAGGGGGATCCCAGAAATCCTATATGACAATTGGATTTTCTCTCCCTATCGCAAGATGCTAAGTTTGTTTGATAGATTTGGAAATTTATCCTTTCAATATATTCCAAAGCCCTACACCTTAAACTAATGTAGGTTTGCTAACAAAGATGTAAAAAGTCTGATAAATTTTAGTTAAGTGTTGATTTTAGTGCCTATTGTTTACTCAGAGGTGTATGAGAGTGAAGACTGATGATATTATGACTCATTTCCCAAAACATGCATAAGAAATGATAAGCAATCTTTTCTTTCAATGAATCTCTAATTAAGGGAAGGAGAAAGATTTTCCTTTCACTGTCAAACACTAGGATGAAATGACCTCATGCAATAGTCCTCAATAACGAACCCAACACAATGTTAAAATGTTTGTATGTGACTGATAACCAGTAGATGTAAAGCTTCTTATGCTAATCGAACTTCAAGAGTTGTGAGATTTAAGCAATCTCGAAGCAAACTTCACATAAACCAAAAGACACCCTTATTATGATCAAACAAGAAACAAAAGGCCAAAAACTCAAAAGGAAGGAGAAAGAGTTTGGACAAGATGACTCAAAGATCAGAAATCAAAGTACAAAATACCTTTGAAAGTCCTTACAAAGTTTTCACTCATTCAGATAAACGAGAAGAAAACGACAAATTGACTTCAAATCATGAAGATCAAAGAGTTATTGAAAAGTAAGGAAAAATTTAAAAAATTCCAAACAAGAGATGATGAATCCTTAGAAAACAAGGTGGTTTGAGGGCCAAACAAGGACACACTAAGATAGCATGAACCCTGAGCAGATGAATCAACAAAAAGACTGAGAAAAAAACAATTTTTAAGAAGATTTTTTGCAAAAAATGGGGTAGCGCTCCCCCATAAGGGGACACAGAGCGCTCCAACACTCTGTGGAACACTGTAAGGGAGTGCCAATTCCCTGGTGCTAAGGGAAAGGGATTTCTCTGATGAAAAAACTCGGAGAAATGCCTAGAAACTCAAAAAAAAACTCAGGAAGAATGCAAAATTATGTGTTTAAGATAAATCCAAGAGCCAACAATCAAACCTAAGGATCAGAGACATTCATAGAGAAGGTCAAATCAGTGGGCAAAGCAAGCCAAGACAAGACCTAGGAAAGGAAACAAATAAGAGCTCCTCCCCAGTGGAGTCGCCAATTTCTGTTGTAGGTGAATCCCCCTGCAGACAAGTGGATTCCCTCTTGGCCTCTAGACTCCTAAGGCCAAGACAGAAAAGTTCTTAACATGGACACTGACTTCCTTTTAGATCCAATCAAGATAATGAATGAAAGAGAAGGAGAAAGATAAGTACCTTATAAGCGATGTTTGTCCTTGCAAATTCTAGGTTGAGCTTTGATCTTGAGCTCCCTAATAGGTCCTGCAAAACAAACAAAGGTACAAAATACTTCCTACTCTACTGAGATTAGCTCAATCATAGATCCATCTACTGCAGACAAACTCATATGGAACAAGCACAAGTTTGAAAGAACTAGGCCAAGCATTGATTATTAATGAGAACGATTAAAAGTACTTACAATCCTTTGAATGAAGGTGCAACAACTTCTTCCAGTTCTCCTTGTCCAACCCCTTTACTCAAATAATCTCCACTGATTTCTTTGATGACATCTCACTCATGAGATCATAAGTTTGATGTAATTCTCCATCTCCATTGTACCTTTCACCATGAGAAGGCCTCCTTATATAACCTTGGAGAGGTCCAACCACTTGAGAGATCTTTGGGATAAGTTGAGGATTCTTCTCCTTCAGTTGAGGATCTCCCCTAAGATCATGCCTTGACCATCTATTCAAATCCAACTACCTTCAGGAATTGAGGGATTCTTCCCTTATTTGCCTCAACAAACCCAGAATTTGCTAAAAAAATGGTAGCGCTCCCCCAAAAGGGTGCACAGGGTGCTCAAGCACTCCCCCAAAGAGGCTCAGGGAGCGTCGACACTCCCTGACAGTGGGTAGGGCAGCGTTCCTCTCCAAAATCCATTTTTTTGTGGTTTTTTCAATGGCAAAAGGTTTGTACTTCCTGTCAACTGATTTCTCTTCTTCCAAACTAGTCTTTGGGGTGTCTCAAGTGTCTTTGTGATTTCGTTACAAGCACGACATAGGCAAGATGGCAGTATGATGTTTTTGACACTTGCAACACTTGTAGTCAAGATGTGACACTTGCAGACGAGATGCGACACTTACAACACTTGTAATGACGACACTTGTGACACTATCAAAGTGAGTAATTTTGAGGTGTAACACATGTCAAGGTAGGGCAAGACATGTCAAGGCAAGGCATGGCAGGGCAAGGCATGTTAAGGAAAGGTAAGGAAAGATCTGTCAATGCAAGGAAAGTTTTTCCAAGGCAAGGCAAGGCACATGAGGGAAAGGCATTGCAAGGCAAGGAAAGACAAGGAATTTCAAGGCAAGTCTTGGCATGTCAATGCAAGGCATGGCAAGGCAAGGAAAGGGAATGCATGGAAAGGCAAGGCATTGCAAGGCATGTCATGTTAAGGCATGAAAACACATGGAAAATCTTGGCATGGAAAGGCAATACATGTCAAGGGAAGGAATGGCTTGTCAAGACAAGGCAAGGCATGGCAAGGCAAGGCATGGATAGGCTAGGCATGGCATGTCAAGGAAAGGAAAGGCAAGGCAAGGCATGACATGCCAAGGAAAGACATGCCAATGCAAGGCATGACATGTCAATACAAGGCATGTCAATGCAAGGAAAGGTCTGTCAAGGAAAGACATGTTAATTCAAGGCAAGGCATGGGAAGGGAAGGCAAGGAAAGGGAAGGAATTCCAAGGAAAGGCATGGCATGTCAAGGCAAGGCAAGGCTTGTAAATGCAAGGCATGGAATGTCAAGGAAAGGAAATACATGTCAAGACAAGGCATGGCAAGAGAAGGAAAGGGAATGCATGGCATGACAAGGCATTGCAAGGAAAGTCATGGTAAGGCATGTCAAGGCAAGGCATAACATGGCATGTCAAGGAAACGAAAGACATGTCAAGGAAAGGCATGGCAATGAATGGCAGGGAAAGACATGTCAAGGCAAGGTTTGTCAATGCAAGGCATGTCAAGGAAAGGAATTTCAAGGCAAGGCAAGGCATGTCAGGGAAAGGCATGGCAAGGAATTTCAAGGCAAGTCACGGAATGTCAAGGCAAGGCATGGCAAGGAAAGGAATGTCAAGGAAAGGTAAGGGAATGCATGGAAAGGCAAGGCAAGTCATGGTAAGGCATGAAAATGCATGGAAAATCATGACAAGGCAAGGCAAGACATGTCAAGAAAAGGCATGGATTGTCGAGGAAAGGAATGGAAAGGCTAGGCATGGCATGTAAAGCCAAGACATGGCATATCAAGGTAAGGCAAGGAATGGCATGTCAAAGCAAGGAAGGGCATGGAATGTCAAGGCAAGGCAATGACATGCCAATTCAAGGCAAGGCATGTCACAGAAAGGTATTTCAAGGCAAGGAATTAAGGCATGTTAAGGCAAGGTATGACATGGAAAGGAAAGGCATGGCATGGAAAGACAAGGCATGGCATGTCAAGGCAAGGCAAGCTATGGCATGTCAAGGCAAGGCAAGACATGTCAAGGCAAGGCATGGCTTGTCAAGGAAAGGCATGACAAGGCTAGGCATGGCATGTCAAGGCAAGGCATGTCATGTCAAGGAAAGGCATGTAAATACAAGGCATGACATGTCAAGGCAAGGCATGTAAATACAAGGCTTGGCATGTCAAGGAAAGGCTAGGAATAACAAATTTTTTATGATCTTTACTAACGTTTATTAGAATTGTTGAATGTTTTGCATCGTTGGAATGCCATCTTAGTTGCAACTTATTTGATATTTTATTATCATATGTGCACTTTGGTATGATGTAATATGATTATCATTTCATTTCATATGTTGTAATATTAGATATATAACAGAGAAATTAATTATTGCATGAAATAAATAATAAATTTTCATTATAAATGTTTGTTTTTGCAGAACAAGGATCTTCCAAAAGATTCGAATCATCCTCAACAAATATATCCAGATTATGATGTTGGGTTTGATGCTAGGATGGCAGATGATGCTCATGATGACATATATACAGATGAAAAAAATACCATTATCAATGCATATGATGATGATGACGATCATGATGATCATGATCATGATGGTGATGATGATGTTGAGGTAGTTGCTGGTAGCAGCCAGTGACATTCATGATCATATAGATTGCATCATGGATCATTTTTGATATATTCTTATAATGCTTCTTTTCATGGCTACTATCATATGTATCACTTTCACGGCCTCCAATACCATATTATTGAGTTGCATCATTTTGACATGTTTCATGTTGACTTATATAGTTTGGACATGACGTATCATATTGATTTGTATCATTTTGTCTTACATAATTTAAAATTTATATTTATATCATTTGTACATGATGTATCATTTTGACTTATGTCGACTGTTGGACATGTATCATTTTCAAATGATATTGATCTACTGTCATATATATTTGACTTTCACTTGTTTTAGTTATATATGATGATGATCTTATCAATATTGACTCGTCAATTTTTATATATTGAAAGTGGTTGATGATTTTTGGATGCATATTTATTATGTATGATGGTTTTGATTTACTGCTCATGATGGATGTTGTCAAATTCACTTAAATTATAGATATTTAACGCACTTGTTTTAATTATAGATGATGATCATGTTATAATAATTATCTTGTTATTTTATACATACTGGATGTTGTAGATTCTATTTTGATGGAGATTTAATAAATATAATGATGTTTTAATTTGTATGGATGTCAGTTTCCCTAAAAAATTATTTATAAATGTTATCCTGTAAAATATTTCAAATGCATTTATATGACTTACTGTATAATCATATAAGTTATTTAAGAGACATGATATATTTAACTAATTAAATTAAAATAAAACATATTAAATTAATAATTGTAAGCAAAACAAGAAGCATTTTTGGAAGCAACAATGCAAGCAAAATTGGAAGCCACACTAGAAGAAAAATTGGAAGCAAAAATGGAAGCCAAACCAGAAGCCAAATTGGAAGCCATATCAGAAGCAAAACTGGAAGCCAAACCAAAAGCCAAAATAAGAGAAAATTGGAAGTCATATCAGAAGAAAAACTGGAAGCAACACCTGATGCCAAACTGGAAGAAAAATTCGAAGCCATATCATAAGCAAAATTGGACATAAAATGGGAAGCCAAACTAGACACAAAAATGGAAGAAAAATTCGAAGGCACATCAGAAGAAAAACTTGAAGCAACACTTGGTACTAAACCTGGCGCTAATTCTGGTGTTATTCCTAGCACTAATTCTGGTGCTAATTCTAGCGCTAATCTTGGCTTTATTCTTGGCATTAATCCTAGTGCTAATACTGGTGTTAATCCTAATTCTAATCCTGCCATTATTTTTCTGGCGCTAAATCTGGTGCAATTATAAAAATTCCATATTGCACCCAGTTTTGTGCCAAAAAAGGTGTCTGATTCATGGAGTAAAATACACTAAATTCTGGCGCTATTTTAGGCGCTAATTGCTTGTTCTATTGCAGTGCACTTGCTCGAGATCATGACCATAATATTCATTTGCAACGAGGAAGTGTACCACCTAACATTAAGCCTTATAGGTATCCATATGCATAGAAGAGTGAGATTAAGCGCATGATCTAGAAAATGTTAGAGGATGACATCATTCAACCTAGCCAAAGTTCTTTCTCTTCACCAGTGGTGTTGGTTACAAAAAAAGATGGTTCATGGTGTATGTTCAACAAAAGGACCATCAAAGATAAGTTTCCTATCCATGTCATTGATGAATTATTAGATGAATTACATGGAGAAAAATTATTTGCTAAGCTAGATCTTCGTTAGAGATATCATTAAATCATAATGAGGCAGGAAGACATTCCTAAAAAACCTTTTAGAACACATGAAGGTCATTATGATTTTTTTGTTATGTCATTTGGACTTACTATTGCACCTTCAACATTTCAAAGCTTGACGAATTCTATTTTCAAGCTCTTCCTTAGAAAAATTGTGTTAGTATTTTTTAATGACATACTAATCTACAAAAAATCTTGGGAATAACATGTACAACATGTTGACAGAGTATTACAACTATTGAAAGAGAAACAAAATTATGCAAAACCTTCCAAGTGTGCCTCTAGGGTTCAAGAAGTGGAATATTTGGGTCATATTGTATCTCATGAAGGTGTAAAAGTGGATCCTAACAAAATTAAAGCTATGAGGGAATGGCCAATTCCCAAAACCTTGAAGAAAAACCTTAAAGAGGCTATGTGTACACAATTGACTTTACAAAAACATTTTTTATGGAGTGTGATTCCTCAAGCCATGGAATTAGTATTTTTTTAATCCAAGAAGGAAGGTCCCTTTCCTTTGAAATCATCCAACTTAAAGGAAAAAACTTAGTCAAACCCAGTTATGAAAAATAAATTGTGGCCATACTACGTGCATTTCAGAAATGACGCCCTTACCTAATAGGAATACACTTCAAAGTAGAAATGGATCATGATAGCTTGGAATACTTCTTGGAGCAATGATTATCTTCGGAAGAGAAAAAAAATGGGTTACAGTTGGGTTATGACTTTGAAATTATTTACAAAAAGGGAAAACATAATGTTGTGGAAGATGCCCTTTCAAGGAAAGACGAAGAAACAGAAGGTTCACTATGTGTTATTTTTATTCTGCAATTTGATTGGGTGGAAGAAGAAAGGATAGAATGGAAACAAGATCAAGAGGTATGAAAGATCATTCAACAACTACATGAGGATCCCAGTTCATTAGATAATTTTGTGTGGAATAATGATTTTCTATGGTATCATGATTACCTATATTTATGTAAGAATTCCCAAATCAAATAGAAGGTCCTTCTAGAATTGCACACTTCTCCTATAGGAGGACATTTAGGATTCTTGAAAACATACCACAAGATCAAGAAATATTTTTTCTAGGAAGGTCTTAAAACCAATGTTCAAAAGTTTTTGTTTGAATGTTTGGTTTGCCAACATAATAACGGAGAGAGACTCAAGACTCCAGGTCTCCTGCAACCATTAGTTATACCAAGTCAATGTTGGGAAGAAGTTATAATGGATTTTATTATAGGGTTACCCAAATCCAAAGGAAATATTGTCATCGTGGTAGTAGTGGATCGACTGACAAAGTATGCCCATATTTTCTCTCTTTCTCATCCTTTTAAAAAAAGTACAATAGCTACAACATTCATGGAAACAGTTCAAAAGCTACATGGGGTCCCCAAGATTATTGTAAGTGACAAATATCCAATTTTCACAGGAAATTTTTAGACTTAATTATTTTCTTGTTTGGGTACTCAATTGGATCATATCTCATCTTATCATCCTCAATCCGATGGGAAAACTGAGATTGTGAATAAATGTCTAGAAGCATATATTTGTTGCTTTGCATCTGATAAACAGACATAATGGGTCAAGTGGTTTCCCTTGGCATAATGGTGCTACAACACATCCTTCCATAATTCATAAAATGTGTCTCCATTTCTGGCACTTTGTTGATATCATCCTCCATCCATTACATCACCCTCTAAAGGGAATAGAAAGGTTCAAGCAGTGGAGGACCACATAGGGAACCAACAAGAGGTCCTCAAGCTATTGAAAGACAGCTCAGTTATGGCACAAAATAGGATGAAACAACAAGAAGATCAACATCGTAGTGAAAGGAAATTTGAAGTGGGGGATTGGGTGTTTCTGAGGTTACAACCATACAAATAGATGTCCCTCAAGCAACAAAATTAGGACAATAAATTAGCATCCAAATATTATTCCCCCTATAAGATTTTGCAAAGGATTGGAAGTATGGATTACAAATTAGAGTTGCCTCCATCTTCATGTATATATCCAATATTCCATGTTTCTTTCTTAAAGAAGATCATCGAAAACAAGATCCCAGTCCAAACCATTTTACCATAGATCAATGAAGAAGGGAAAATCATACTAGAGCCAGAAACAATCCTTGAAACAAGAATTAAGCAGCTGATAAATTGAACAATTACAAAGTACCTCGTCAAATGGAATAACCTACTAGTGGAAGAGGCAACATGGGAAGATGATTTCTTCATGCAGAAGCACCCATGGTTAGTCAAGTGTTGAGGACAACACTTGTTTGAAGGGGAGGGGCATGTTAAGCCCTATACAAAGCCCCATGTTATGTATAAAACCCCTTATTAAGCCTTAGATATTGAATTATTACATTTCTAGTGTTATATTTGTAGGTCTTCTAGAACCCTTCATTGCACCCCTTCATCATAATTGTACCCCTTTTTATCCTATATAAATCAAGGAGACCTAGTCTTAGGATAATCTTATCACATTTACACATTGTATTTTGAAATTGGATATATTGCAAAAAGGAGGTTTCCCCCTCGAAGTGCACAATAATTCATTGACTTTTTATCATTTTTAAGGAATTGGATCATAACATAGAATCCCCTCATTGTGTGAGAAAGGTACTTGAAGATGAAATGCATTATCAATAAGAAGAGGTCCTCAAGATTTCTGGTGTGATTTTTGCAGCATGATCTTACTATGAATGGATGGATTATTAATGGAGAGACCTCAAGCCTTTATTTATAGGGAAAATAGTGGTTAAACCCCCTTGGAATGGTTTTTAAAGTAGTTGTTAAAGGTGGCCAAATGAAGGCTAAGAATAAAAAATTAGGGTTTAGAAAGGTCCACATATAACTAACTTCCCTTTTTGGAAAATTCAAGCCAAAAACAATCAAAATTGATTATTTGGCGGAGTTGTGCAACTTTTGAGGGTATTATCTATGCTAGTAGCACAACTTTTAGGGATAATATCTATGCTTCCCCTTTTTGGTAAAAACTGGCTTTTACTCAACAACTTTTGGAGGTCGAATACTAGTGGAAAATGAGGTGGAATGGAGGTTAAACATGTTGATAATGGTATATTTTAATAAGATTTGTGGAAATGTCATAAGTGAGCAATTTTTAGATGATAACTTGACCGCTACCTCAAGGTGATCCCGTAGCTCCAAGAATATACCTCATGGGAATTGAACTTTTCCCATTGATGAATAATTCTATAATCTAAGTTATGAAGAAACATGTAAGAAAACATTATGGGTAGTAATCCATATAACCATGCTCCATATGACATTTTTTAACTCCACCTTAAGAAACTTCTAACAAATTGATTATTTAAGTAAAAAATACATTAAATAATAATAATAATAATAATCTATTTTTAAGGTCAGGGCCAAGCCAGACACCAAATTGGTGTATGAGACCCATTTGTTTGTGGGACAATGGACCCCCTTCGTTATGACACACCCAACCCCCTAACCCTCTCTTAAGATGGTGGGATGTTAAGATTTCTCTTTCTCAACTCAGCTCCTATATGATCCTAAGGATCATAGATGGATTTTGCTCGCTGAGAGATTTTCGACGACTATGACCATACCCAATTATGATCTCTGGATCAGAAGTTATAGTCTCCTAAAGTTTCCAGGCCCTCATTGTCAAAATTTTCCTTACTTCCAGATAGCTTCCTACCAATCGTACTATTTGATGTGGCGTTGGCATGCCGTTGTTGTGGCACCTGCCCTTAACTTACCTCTCAGTGATTCCAACATCATGACACCTTCCGTCATTGTCTTTATTAGGGATTCCACTTCCATGGAGGTTAAACACCCCAACCAATAGTTCTAATGACGAACTCCATTGGTAACTCTTAGATCTGATGATTCTCAGTCTGTGGCATCTAGCGACTCCAATTTTTTCTATTCCTTGACTTGCACGCCAGATAACATCTAAGTCATTGACCTCTTCTATGACGAACATGTGGGACCCACAAGGATGCATGATTGAGATTTCATCTTGCCATTCTGCCATCCTATGGATATCATTTAACCTCGAACCCATTTTTCATCATCGTCTCATCCTCCCGGTATACCCAAGCCTTTATTCTCCATCCTCTGATGAATGACTAGGATCTCGCCACATCTAGATATATGGTCTAGATTGTGATTGAAGTCACAAGCACTTCCAATCCCCCCCAGGACTACTCATATCCATCAACTATTCAATAGATGACACTTGTCACCCATAGATATGTGTTAGATACCATACTAGTGTGCCATATCAACATGATGCCACCATCCCCTTCATCACTTAATTGGGACCTACGTCAATCTATGGGGAGATTAACTCTCACCTGTGTACCGATCGATGACCCTCATATCCTTTCAGGGTCTTTGTCTTCGTTGGCACTCTTTGTACTCATCCCTCACTTCACCAAACTTTTATACCTCGACAATGATGCATTGGACACCAACGGTCCAGATCTTGTCGAACGTACTTCTAACGAATCAATGGTCCCTGTTTCGCCTTCAAGTTTTCACCGTTGTCATCAAACTTCATATGAGTCTTGACACTCGATTGTTCCCAACAATGAGGCCTTCCCTGATTAAGGGTTGATATCATCTTATCCCACCGAATCAACGACTGACTCTCCCAACTCAACATAATATTTTCTACTGGGTAAAAGTCTGACTTCAGAACTTAGCCTTTGGCCAGATCTTCAAGAGTTAGAAAACCACTCTAAGCCTATCAAATACCTGTTAACTTTGTCAAAAGGAAGTTCTTTCATATCTTGCAATATTTCCACATAAATATCAATATTTCCTTATGACTCAAGGTCCTTCAATCCTCACAAGGACTTCCCCAACATCGAGGAATTCACATCACTAGGTAAACAAAGTTTTTTCCATATCTTACAAACTTTCCTCTCAAGGCTGCAAGATCCTTAAGGACACAGATTGTCCATACTTTCTCATTTTCATAGTTTAATGAGTTAAATGTGGGAAACAACATGCATATATTAATCACTCATGGATTCCATTGACATATTGAAAGAATTTACATTTCCCATTTAAACCAAATGATGACATAATTACACTATTCATGCACAATTAAATAGATCAAGTTAAATACTTAGCTAATAAGGGAAGCGTCCACAACCAAATGATTGATAGAGGAGGCCTTTCCTTCCAAACTTCGTCCATACTGCAGATTTCCCTCTTATAGTACACCACCTCCATGCCAAGCCATGATACAACAAGGGGAATTATTTGACTGGTTTCCAAGATAAAGATGATCCAAGAAGGTTATGTTATATTTTCATTAGTTTCGTTAACATTATATTTACCATGGCATTTTATTCTTCTTTTAACATTCAATAATCATATACTGAAGTATATAAGCAACAGATAAATAAACACAAGAGGACACAAAGATTTGTCCTAGGAAAACCCCAAACTCGGGGAAAAAACCCAGCCAACTTTTCTTAGAGAGAATATTCCAATACAACCATGAACAAGCTCTAATCACAAGAGGAAACCAATAATGAAGAAACCATGATAAAAAATACCTATCTTCTTCTTGTCAAACCCTAGAAAGGGTAGACAACTTAGTCACCACAAAATTGGTGCAAGATAGGAACATCAATAGCGCTCCAAAGAACTAGCACAATTGGTAACTACAACTATAGTTGCTACTACAACTGCAACTGCTACTGTAACTGCAACTGCTACTGTAACTGCAACTAGGTAGCACCACACAACCTTAGCGCAACTCTTTCAGAGGTAGCGCACAAGAGAGATCACCAAGAACCACCAATAATATCCTTCCCCAAGTGGGGCACACTCTCTCAGAGAACCAAAAACTAGAAATAGTGAAACTGCAGTTGCAACTGCAACTGCAAATGCCTAGTGCGCATTATAGAAGGATAATTGCTTGAATATACAAATGAACTGACCTAGATTAGTATTTATACTAATCTAGGAGCCTTTCTGGGGCTGACTTCTTATTTTGGGTCTTTATTATTTCTGTGGGCCGACTTCTCTTCCTGGAAATTATATTTCCACTTTACTATTATTTCATGTGGGCCAACTTCTCTTCTGTGGTCTTCTATTTTACTTTATTCTTTTTCGGGGTGTTCTTCAACTATTCAATGGTCTTCCTTTGACTTCTTGGAATCTTCTTCTTCTCTAAGAAAAGTTGTCCAGGAGGAAAATACCTCCCACGGCTACCAAAACATCAACACTCCCTCTTAGCTAGGGAGTTATATTTCCACGATGTCTTCATCTAGTAGTCCATTGACTACTCTGTAATCAACTAGTAGCACACAACTACTACAATGTCATTGGTAGCTCAAATTGTCCATCATGGTATCCAATACTATGCTGCAATCATCTAGTAGCACACAACTACTACCATGCTCTCCAACAATCAACTGGCAGCACAAAGTTGCCACGATGTTGTCACGACTACATAGCAATCAACTAGTAGCACTAAGCTACTACCATGCTATCTAGTAGTCTCTCATGACTATGTAGCGATCAACTATTAGAACTAAGATACTACCATTCCATCAACCATAGTCATGATCTGTAATCCACTAGTAGTCGTAAGACTACTATCATGTAGCAATAGTCTCCATACTATGCAACAATCAACTAGTAGCACTAAGCTACTACTATGCCATCAACCATAGTTATGATCTTGGTGACTATGCAACAATCAACTAGTAGCACACAAATACTGCCATGCCATCAACCATAGTCACAAACTCTATGACTATGTAGCAATCAACTAGTAGCACACAACTACTACCATGCCATCAACCATAGCCATATCTTGCAATCAACTGGTAGCTACACAAGCTACCACCATGCAATCCAATAGTCTCTATGATTGTGAAACAATCAAATAGTAGCAAATAGCTACTACCAAGCCATCAACCATAATCATAATCTGCAATCCCCATGACTATGCAACAATCAACTAGTAGCACACAACTACTACAATGCCATCAACCATAGTCATGGCCTCTATAACTATGCAAAAATCAACTAGTAGCACACAACTACTACAATGCCATCAACCATAGTCATAGTCAATGTCTCTATAACTATGCAACAATCAACTAGTAACACACAACTACTACAATGCCATCATCCATAGTTATAGTCTCATCCAGTAGCACAAAGCTACTCACATAGTCCTCACAATTATGCGTGTGATGTTTCTTCTCTCATTAGGTCCGGCAGTGCATTACCCCCTTAGTCACCTCAAATGATTGATCTAGGGAACCCTTGGCCAGAGGGGTTAGATGGCATGAGAATAAACAACACACTTCCCTCTCAATGAGGGTGGACATTCTGCATCACATCAAGCTTGTCTTTGAAGTACTCATACTTCACTCTAGATAGAGGCTTGGTGAAAATGTCCACTATCTTCTCATCTGTGGATATGTACTGGAGCTCTATAATTCCTCTCTGCACCGTGTCTCAGATGTAATGATATTTTATCTCTTTTTTTTTTACTTGTCATGAAAGACAAGGTTCTATGAAATCCTTACGCAACTTTGATTGTCACAATGTATCAAAGTTGGCTCCAATTCTAGATCAAATATCCCTGCAAGAAACTTCTGAAGCCACACTAGCTACGATATACTCTCCCTTTGTTATACTAAGTGACACATATGTCTTTTTCCTGCTCAACCATGAGATCATAGCTGATCCCAGAATGAAGTAGCATCTGAAAGTACTCTTTTGATCCACTGCACTCCCTGCCCAATCATAGTTTGTATATCCTTGTAGCTTCACATATCCACCCAAGACATATCTCAATCATAATCCAATCATACCATGCAGGTACCTCAACATATTGTTTTTTGCTATCAAGTGTACATGTCTAGGCTCAACCATGTACTGACTTGAAGTGCTCACTACAAAACATATGTCCAGCCTAGTGTTAACCACGTGCATCAAGGATCCGATCAACTGTCTGTACATCGTGGGATCCACCAAATGTGAAGATGAATCACTCAAGAGATTCAGATTCAACATCATAGGTGTGGCCATGGACTCGTAGTCCATCATCTTGAATCTCTGTAGTATCTCAACAATATATTTTCCTTGGCTAAGGAAAATCTCTTCTGGTCTCTACCACACCTCCAATCCCATCAAATCCAGATCCTTTATCTTGAACTCCAAAGTGAGTTCCCTCATGCACCCATCTATGAGCTTTTCATCCCCTGTAAGAAATAGATCATCCACATACATGATCAATGGGAAACCATCCCCAAGCTTATCAAGTAACTATATGGTCTAGTGTATCATGCCCTGGGTGCCTTCTTAGGCCTATACAAAGTCTTCTTCAATCTATAGACATGAGACTCCTTCTCATGTATCTTGTGGTTTTTCTATGTACACTTCTTCTGGCTATTGGAGAAAGTGTCTCACACGTGTCCCATCATAATATACTCCCTCTTGTTGGGAGAATCCTTTGGCCACAAATCAAGCATTGTACATCTCTATGCTCCCATCTGTAGCATGCTTGATATTGTAGATCAACTTGGAAGTCACCACTAACTTCCCTTCTAGTCTCGGAACCAAGGAAACATCCATATCCCAATCCTTCTGATTGGCTTCCTCCTCTATCACTGAAATAAGGGAATCTTCCCAGGAGGTCTCGTATCTCCTTGAAGCCTCTGAAGCTTCGATCTATCTTCTTGTTTTTCATTCCTAGAAGGTGTCTCTTTCTCCCATCTGAATCTGAGGAGGAATACTTTCTGAATGAAAGTCTCTAAGCCACTAACTCTCTCTAAAATCAGGCTCACTCTGAGTCTACATGCTCCCTCTAAAACTTGACTTCCTATAAGTCTATATAATCTTCGAAGCCATCTGATCCCTCTGCATGTCATGACCTCCTTTGAAGTTTGATCTCCTATGAACTATCCTGGGGAGGTTTCTCCTCCCTACTGGATCTTGAGGGATGACTCCCTTTGAACTCTAGCTTCCTCTAAGATGGTACTTGGTGGGGATGCTTGCCTCACCACTGGTAAATCCATCTACTCCTCCTCATGATACAGATCATCAATGCCATATATTTGTATTCCCTTTGCATCTTACAAAGTATCACGGGACCATGTTGGTATTTTCCTGGTCACTGCAACGATTTTGGATAGGCCCTTCTCACTCTATTAACTCTTCTCGATTATCTGAAGAGTGATCAATTAAACTTGAGGGATTTGTACTATCACCTTCAGATCCTTTTGATCCTTACAACCGATCTCCATATCAGATACTTTGTATCTGCAAAAGTACCCTTCATGCCAGAAGGTTTTGAATTCATCCTCTTCTCCTTCATTACATGGATGTGTACGATCATGTACACAACTCTATATTTGGATATTCTATTCCATGTCTTGGCTAGAGACCATCTAATCTGTTATCTCCTGCAACCGTCATTATCTCACCCTCTTAGAGATATCACCTGTGGCCTTCCCAGAACAAGAGCAACAAGAAGGGAAAGCAACAAACAAGAGTAATACTCTTATAATAGGAACAATAATAAAAACAAGAATGTGAACAATCACCATAGCATCTCCTTCTCAGAGATATCACTTGTGACCTGCCTGGAACAAGGTCAACAACCAAGAACATCTCCTAGAGGAGATCGATTTATCTTGTAAACAAGTGCATCATTAATACTGAACAATGCGCTTTTACTTAATGATAATAATACCAACAATATTCAAGTGTTACTTAACATTTGATAGTAATAGCAGTAATAGAACTCTAAAGACTGCTATTCTAGTTGCAACACTTACTTAAGCTGTAGCAATATAAAATATCAAACCTGATATGAAAACCTGGAGTCTAGTTGTTGTTGTCTCATTTGATTTTTCATATATTGTGGGAGACATCGTCATTGTTGCCTCCAACTCTTGGGCTTCCTCTGAGTGCACTAGATCTAAGATCTCTTTGAATATATTGTCACTGCTTGGATACATGTCCTTTTTCCAAGTGTACGTCTCTTGCAAACACCCTCATCTTATATACAAGTACACCATCCAGCTTTGTCTTCTAATCTAAGACATTACATCAATAATAAAAAGTTAGAAATATGAATCATAAGATTCAATGTCCAGGAAAATGTCAACAAGCCTAAAACCCTAAAAATTCAATTTTGACGGAAAGTCAATCTGAGAAGTGAAATAGGTGCGCTAGAGTAGCGAGAGTTGATCAGTGGTGGATTTTGTCCCAATCTACTCTATAACAAGTGCTCAATGAGCTTGAAAAATAAAATTGTGCAATGGCAAGTTGCATGTGCAATGACAAATCTCAACAATGTGGCAAATCTCACGATCTTCCTTCCAACGGTTAAACTATTCTGAAGGAAACTTGCTCTGATAAAATGTTATATTTTCACTAGTTTTGTTACCATATCATTTTATTCTTCTTTTAACATTCAATAATCATATACTGAAGTATATAAGCAATATATAAACAAGCACAAGAGGACACAGATTTATCCTGGGAAAACCCCAAACTCGGGGAAAAAACCCAACCAACTTTTCTTGGAGAGAATATTCCAATACAACCATGAACATGCTCTGATGACAAGAGAAAACCAATAATGAAGAAACCATGATAAAAAATACTTATCTTCTTCTTGTCAAACCCTAGCGAGGGTAGACAATTGAGTGACCACAAAACTGGTGCAAGATAGGTGCATCACTAGTGCTCCACAGAACTGGCACAACTGGTAACTACAACTATAGTTGCTACTGCAACTACAATTGCTACTACAACTGCTACTATAATTGCAACTACTAGTGCAATTGCAACTAGCACGAAGCAACTGGACAATGCCACACAACCTTTGCACAACTCTTCCAGAGGTAACGCACAAGAAATATCACCAAGAACCACCAAGAATATCCTTCCCCAAGTGGGGCACACTCTCCAAGAGAACCATAAACCAGAAATAGGGAAACTTTTGTTGCAGCTGCAATTGCAACTACCTATTGCGCATTGCAGAAGGAGAACTGCCTCACTGTACAAATGAACTGATATAGATTAGTATTTATACTAATCTAGGAGCCTGTCTGGGGACGACTTCTTATTTCGGGTCTGTATTATTTATGTGGGTCGACTTCTCTTCCTGGAAATTATATTTCCACTTTATTATTATTTCCTGTGGGTTGAATTCTCTTCTGTGGTCTTCTATTTTACTTTATTCTTTTATGAGGTGTTCTTCAACTGTTCAATGGTCTTCCTTTGACTTCTTAGAATCTTCTTCTTCTCTAAGAAAAGTTTTTTAGGAGGAAAATACCACCTGCAACTACCAAACCATCAACATGTTACTCTCCTTCCTCCTCTGACACAACAGAAGTTGCCCCCTTCCCACTGAGCTCAAGGTCTCTATAGGTTTATCATGTAGTTTATCAACTGGATTTCTTCTGC
Organism: Picea sitchensis; assembly: GCA_010110895.2. Taxonomy (NCBI): domain Eukaryota; kingdom Viridiplantae; phylum Streptophyta; class Pinopsida; order Pinales; family Pinaceae; genus Picea; species Picea sitchensis. The sequence goes on along the minus strand of SNQJ01S0007468.1, from coordinate 115,591 downwards.
ATAAGGGAGTCCCTTCTCTGTTAAAAAATCCCTCGACGACCTCCCCTTACCAATGTCAGTTTCTTTCTAGTAAGTACCAATCTGTATCCCTCTATTCCTCCAGTCTGTATATAGGTCTTCTCTGTTCAGGGTGATCAATCTTAAATTGGATGAGCTTCCTGTTTTCTTCAAGGAAACTCTCTTATTTTCCTTTCAATCTGTGCCAATGAACACCTCAGTTCACCTCGCTCTTGACCTACGAACTCATCACTTGCTCACTCTTCATCAGAGTGTTCTCTTCTTTGTGCATTGCATGTTTTTTTTTTTCTTTCTCTGCTTTCCTCTTGTGTCGTCTCTCTTTTGTTGATCATCTGGTCTTCTCTACCTCCTCGTCAGTTGTCTAGTCCTCTCAAGTTTCCCATGGCTTCCTGCAGACATAACCTATAGCATGTGGTTCCCATCCTGAAGAGTAATCCATGGTGTCCTATCATGGTCTGGTCATCTTAGTTGACCCTTGCCTTGTTCAAGAGATAAAAAACTGTCATCATTTATTAACTTCCTCAACCACTTTTCTGACCTTTTATTACTAGTCACATGGCTCCATATCGATCTAGTACGTTGGTGAGTGTATGCTCATGCTTTGCAAGCATAAGGTAGCTCGCTAGACCAACTTCCTATTTTCTTCGTAAAAACATTACAGCTCCACCTCACCCAACCACCTCATATATTCCCTCTTATGTATCATGGCCAGTACTTTCAAGGTTGTTCCCTCTCAGTCAACTATTTGGTGTTTTTCATTAATTAAAACACAATTACATGCTTCATAATCACAACATATGAAGTCTTAAGCATAATTACAGTCTTGGGGGAAAACATGGTGTTACATTTGCACAATGATTTGACTACTAAATTTTATGGAGGTATACATACCCTACCCCTCTCTAGATCTAAACCTGTAACCTCCAAGGAATTGAAACGATATCTCTAGTAATTGAAATTATATTACTGTTATACATCATGTTCATTGGCATACTTTTTTTGGCATATAAGGGGTTAATATAAGAAGGTTTTAAAAAAGAGAAAAGGTAATTTCAAAAGATAGTCTACATGGTACAAGATGGAAATTATTAATATTAATGAAGTTGGATAATTAATCAACAAATTGGATTTAAATTGGTTCTTTTCTAACCTAAAACATAACTCACTAATGCCAATATGAACTTTAAAATATCAAAAACCAAGTTTTGATAAATAAACACCAAATTCTAACCAACCAAATCCAATCTAAAACATGCAAAAACTAGTCAAAATAAAAGTCATCAATACAACAAGCGTATTCAAAGACATCAAAAACCTCAAAACTTGGACTCAGCCAATGCCAAGATGAATTTAAAAACGTCATAAACCAAGTTTCAACAAAGTATCACCAAACTCTAAAAAACCAAATCCAATTACAAACTTGCAAAAATGGATCAAAATAAATGTCATCAATACAACAAATATATTCAAAGAAATAAAAAACCCCAAAACATGGATGCCTCACAATGGCTAGATGAATTTAAAGATATCAAAAACCAAGTTCTAACAAAGCTCACCAAACTCTAACAATCTAAAGCCAAGCCAAAACATGCAAAAATCAATCAAAATAAATGCCATCAATACAACAAATATATTCAAAGACATAAAAAAAACTAAAACACCCTCTCAATAACAAGTGGATCTACCCCCTTCCCACTATCTATAATGAAAACTAATATCAAATTTACATAAGACAAACACACCCAAACTATTTCATGCACAACTAAACCTTAAACATAATGGTTGTTTTATGTACAAGAATGTTACAAGAAGATTAAATGGAGAAAACACACCAAAATAAAACAACAATACTACATAGACAATTTCCACAAAATTGGAGAAATCAAAGTGAAAATCTACTTGAAGCTTTAACATTGCGTGGTGTGCAAAAACAAGGATTAACACGACTAAGAACTCGCTCACAGAGGTTGAGATGTGAAACAAAAAGATGTGAACATGTCAAATACATGAAGGTAGAAACTAAGCAACACTTTCTCCTACATGATGAACATA
>SNQJ01S0007468.1:66487-113497 GCA_010110895.2 Picea sitchensis | reverse complement strand
TGTTGGTTCAAAAATGGATGTGGGCATGAAGCATATGATTAAGAACGGAGTCGATATGTCTGTGAACCTTGAATGCAAAGCGATGGTGACTAGATCAAGTTGTTTAGTTTTTAAGAGGTACATCAATGTTGGTTCAAAAATGGATGTGGGCATGAAGCATATGATTAAGAACGGAGTCGATATGTTTGTGAACCTTGAATGCAAAGCGATGGTGACTAGATCAAGTTGTTAAACTAAATACATGATTTTGACTTTGCCATTATATCACTAACTCTAGTTATTCCAATTTCTTGCCCTAGTCTCTTAAAAAATGACACACATAATGTAACTTGTTATTCTATATGACCATTTCTTGAAAGTCATAAATTCAAATTCAAAAATTAAAATAGATACACCTTCATATATTATACAATCAAAACACTATATAAATCAATTTATTATTTTATAAACAAAAGTGTTTCATATATCAATTTAATATATAACTAAAATATAATCAAATTTTTTTAGTAAAATTATTCATTTTATAATAAATATCAATTCTTCAATATAAAATGTTATTATGACTTTCTATGTGAAGTTACTTGATCACTTTTTTATGGTAAGAGTGTAAACTATCATATCATGTAGATTTTTTTTTGATAAGTGATGAAGGTACAATATGAGAAGACACATTGTCTTTAAAAGGCATTCTCATCTGGCAAGTTTGATTGGTAATTCTTCAATTTAATCAAGAAACAATAAACAAGCCTCGTGGATATTCTTCATACAATCCCCTCCATTGGAACGATTCTACCTTTTAAAAGTAAAAGCTATATGCACATTTGAAACGCCATCATGTTATACATTATTATTTTCATTTGCATAAATTTCTTAGCGTGCAAGGGGTTAAGATAAGGTTATACACAAGGTAATTTTAATTAATAATTATAAATGAAATAATTAAGGTAATTTTAATAATTATATATAAAGAATTTATATAATAATATAAAAATTATTAATATAATTATGATAAATAATTATTAATTATGAAGATATTACAAGTTTAATTAATTTTGGATATTTTTTATTCATTTAATTAGGTAATTAATATTTTAGTTGATATATGTTTTCATAATTTTAGGTAATTAAATTTTTTTCATCTATATATTTTTTCACAATTTTTAAATTTTTTTTTTTTAGTTTTTTATTTTCTCACTTTAGGTTTATCCCTCAATTTTTTATTATTAAAATTTATTATATTTTGGTTTTCTTTCATTTTACTCTTGGTTTTTTCATGGGATTTTCACTAAGTGAACTTGTGACATAGCTCTTCTGTTCATAGGATATTAAAGAATATCCCTAATTTAACTAGATATGGATAAATACCTCCCAAAATCTTTTTATTGAACCCCCTCCCAATACATTTTTTCAATAAAACAAACCTCTATTTTTATTAGATACCCCTTTTATACCTCCAATACCTATAAACCCCTTAGACCCCACATCCCCCAATACCTACAATATATAGGCTTTTTTTTTCACAATTTAAAAACCCCATTTATGAATGATCCTCATAAGATAGTGGTCAATAATGTGGCCCCCATTTTTATCTTTTACTTTCTTCTTCCATCATTAATTCCCCTCTCCTTTTTAATTTTTACTCGTAATTTTATTTTATTTGTTTCTCCATTTTTATTTATTTTTAGGTTGTTTTCATGTCTTACTTGTTCATTTCAAAGTTTTCATGACTTACGTTTCAAAATTGCCACGGGTTCATTTCTAGAAAGTTTTACAACAATAAATTGGATATTATTTTCACTAGGTATGAATGAATTTAGTGAGTTAAATCTAACTTATGTTTCAAAACTTCCTACATAGTTCATTTAAGTTGAAGACGTCAAAACCCTAACATGGTCAATGCTTTCATTTAAGTTGAAGACATCAAAACCCTAACATGGTCAATGCCAAGATGAATTTAAAACCTCAAAAACCAAGTTACAATGAAATTCAACAAAATTCTAACTAACCAAATCCAATCCAAAATATGGATCTAAATCAACATAAATGGATCTTGAACTAGAATCTATCTCAAGTAACAAGAGGGTCAAATTTCATGACTTACTTGTTCATTTCAAAGTTTTCATAACTTACTTGTTCATTTCAAAGTTTTCATGACTTACGTTTCAAAATTGCCACGGGTTCATTTCTAGAAAGTTTTACAACAATAAATTGGATATTATTTTCACTAGGTATGAATGAAATTTAGTGAGTTTCAAAATTGCCACGAGTTCATTTCTAGAAAGTTTTACAACAACAAATTGGATATTATTTTCACGAGGTATAAATGAAATTTAGTGGATTAAATCTAACTAATTGATTGTTTTTCATGACTTCTTGTTCATTTCAAAGTTTTCATGACTTAAGTTTCAAAATTAGAAAGTTTTACAACAATAAATTGGATATTATTTTCACTAGGTATGAATGAATTTAGTGAGTTAAATCTAACTTATGTTTCAAAACTTCTTACATAGTTCATTTAAGTTGAAGACATCGAAACCCTAACATGGTCAATGCGTTCAGTTAAGTTGAAGACATCAAAACCCTAACATGGTCAATGCCAAGATGAATTCACTTCAAAAACCAAGTTAAGATAGACTTCACCAAAGAATTAAGTTTTACAACAATAAATTGGATATTATTTTCACGAGGTATGAATGGAATTTAGTGAGTTAAATCTAACTTATGTTTCAAAACTTCTTACATAGTTCATTTAAGTTGAAGACATCGAAACCCTAACATGGTCAATGCGTTCATTTAAGTTGAAGACATCAAAACCCTAACATGGTCAATGCCAAGATGAATTTAAAACTTCAAAAACCAAGTTAAGATGAACTTCACCAAAATTCTAACTAACCAAATCTAATCCAAAACATGAATCTAAATCAACATAAATCCATCTTGAACTAGAATCTAAATCAAGTAACATACGGGTCAAATTTATTAAAGTATATTTTTTTAATCTTTTAATTCCATATTATGTATTAATTTCTTGTTTTCATGACTTACTTGTTCATTTCAAAGTTTTCATGACTTATGTTTCAAAATTGCCACGGGTTCATTTTTAGAAAGTTTTACAACAATAAATTGGATATTATTTTCATTAGGTATGAATGGAATTTAGTGAGTTAAATCTAACTTATGTTTCAAAACTTCCTACATAGTTCATTTAAGTTGAAGACGTCAAAACCCTAACATGGTCAATGCTTTCATTTAAGTTGAAGACATCAAAACCCTAACATRGTCAATGCCAAGATGAATTTAAAACCTCAAAAACCAAGTTACAATGAACTTCAACAAAATTCTAACTAACCAAATCCAATCCAAAACATGGATCTAAATCAACATAAATGGATCTTATCATTTCAAAGTTTTCATAACTTACTTATTCATTTCAAAGTTTTCATGACTTACGTTTCAAAATTGCCACGGGTTCATTTCTAGAAAGTTTTACAACAATAAATTGGATATTATTTTCACGAGGTATGAATGAAATTTAGTGAGTTTCAAAATTGCCACGGGTTCATTTCTAGAAAGTTTTACAACAATAAATTGGAAATTATTTTCACGAGGTATGAATGGAATTTAGTGAGTTAAATCTAACTTAGTGAAGTTGTTTTCATGACTTACTTTTCATTTCAAAGTTTTCATGACTTAAGTTTCAAAATTAGAAAGTTTTACAACAATAAATTGGATATTATTTTCACGAGGTATGAATGGAATTTAGTGAGTTAAATCTAACTTATGTTTCAAAACTTCTTACATAGTTCATTTAAGTTGAAGACATCGAAACCCTAACATAGTCAATGCGTTCATTTAAGTTGAAGACATCAAAACCCTAACATGGTCAATGCCAAGATGAATTTAAAACTTCAAAAACCAAGTTAAGATGAACTTCACCAAAATTCTAACTAACCAAATCCAATCCAAAACATGAATCTAAATCAACATAAATCCATCTTGAACTAGAATCTAAATCAAGTAACATGCTGATCAAATTTATTAAAGTATATTTTTTTAATCTTTTAATTCCATATTATGTATTAATTCCTTTAGAATAAATTATCTCCACCTTAAACCCTTAAAATACCTTACTACTCTAGTTACAATAAATATATTAAAAAATAAATAAAAAACCAGATATAACCAAACTCTAACTAACCAAATCCAACACATATATTATTTAAAAAAACTATAATAATAAAAAAATAAAAAATAAAAGCAAACAAAAAACAAACCAATAACACCCTCTCAATAAATAATATAAAAACAAAAAAAACAAAAAAAACAAAAAACAAACCAATACCACCCTCTCAATAAATAATATAAAAACAAAAAAAACAAAAAACAAACCAATACCACCCTCTCAATAACAAGAAGTGGAGCCATGCCCCATCCCATGGCCACCCATTTAATTTACATAAAACCAACACACCCCAAACAGGGTCATGCACAACTAAACCTCAACCTGCTTATAAGAGAGACTGATCTGAAAATTTACCTAGATTAAACACAGCCCAACTGTTTTTTCCATGCACAACTAAACCTCATAATTTGCAAATCCCCAAAACCATAACGACCATCATCATTAATCCAACAATACCTAACAGTTCAAATGATATGCACATTTTTCAATATTTTTAAAATATTACCATGTTTATTGCATGGCAGGGTAGTGGAAATTATGGCCTTCTGACGGCGGGTACGACTTTATAAGGATGAGAGGTCCAAACGCTCACCACTCACTATTCCAACGAATAACATCCGACACTCCACTCCCTGTGTGCGTCAGTTTTCACTGACAGATCGCGCTGTGCAGTGTTTTTCTTAGCAGGTATTGGATCTCTGAATCCTTCATTCTATTTGTCCAAAGATATGTGTTTCTTTACTGGGTTTTTCTTTTCTTTTTATGATTTGTGTTTTCGGTATGGCCTGAGCAGTAGAGTTCTAATTTTTTTATTCTTATTTTGGGGCAAGGATGCTCGTTTTGTTTTTGGAAGACGGTGTTTTCTATTTTAGATTGTGTTTATAGAGCCTTTTTTTTTTTTAGCGTTGTGCAGATTTAGCTGAGTTGGGTTTCTAAATGCACAAGTAAAAGGTCTTGATTAAAGTTTTGGGTTTGGGAGCTTTATTTAATCTCTGTTCGTGATAGTTTAGTGTTGTTATAGTAGTTGCAGGAGGACTTTTAAGCTCAAATTTCTGTGTTAGAGGTGTATTGGTGCTGCTGGAATACGTGTATTGGTGCTATTTCGATAGGTGCAGTGGTGCTTTTTAGAGTTGTTTGATTTGAGTTTAGTAATGTTATCTCTCTGTCTGAGTTTCATGCTTGTTTTCCTTTGGCTATATTTTATTTTAATTATGAGTCTTTAATGAGATAGGATTTTGATCCAGTTTGTGGTTATGTTCTGAACAGGTTTTCTCAACAGTTGAGAATCCTCTTGTGCAATGGAGAAAAGGGATATTCCAGGCCCTAGCCATCAAGAAGTGAGACTACCACCTCCACCCCCTCTTCCTCCTCACATAGCACCACCACCAAAAGCTTTTGAGACACCCCGTTTGGCTCCAATGAGTCGACCCTCACAAGGTCGAGCTGGTAGGCCAGTAAAGTTGTTTTGTAATCACTTCAGAGTGGGCTTCACAAACCTCCAAGACTCATTCCACTACAATGTAAGTAAATACCACTTTTGTAATGCCTCTATGTTCTGCTTTCTTTATGAAGTTCCAGTGAGGTGTCAACTGGACCTTGGTTTGATCATTGATGTTAAAATAGGGTGTTTCATAGCCCACTAAGGTTCAAATCTTTCAGATACAGTTTCACTGATTCAATTGGGCTGTTTCATTAGGCGCAAGTCCTGGTCTAATTTCGCAAAGTAGAAACCTCCACCCAATGCATCTCACAGTGATTATGTGAAGTATGTTGTCCAAGATATTTTTGTAAAGAAAATGAAAATGACTTGCCCTATGATTGCAGGTCACAATCAATGGTGAACGTGATGGTAAACAACGAGATGTTGTCAGTAAGGCCATGTGCAGGAAAATTATGGATAAGGTCAAAGAAATATACGGTGAGACTGAGCTAGATGGCAAAAATTTTGCTTATGATGGAGAGAAGAGCATGTTTACCATTGGGCCTCTCTCTCGCAATAACATTGAATGCACGGTCCTAATTGAAGATGAAAGGAGTTCAAGAAGGTAAGCGTCTTTTACTCCACCTGGTTAATAGTGGTTCTCTAAAAATGTATAATCCTGAGTTTCTTCTGCCTGATTAGCGTGTAGGGTTTTTTTCTCTATTGTGTGGTTCTCCATTTAGGTCTGAAAGTGCAGTAATGGGGGTCCTAAGCCATTTCTTTTGGGGAGAATCGAATATTTTTAAATCAAATTTAGAAATCCAGATCACAGCTTGGATGGGCTTCTTTAGAAAAGACAGATTCTCTTGATATGATGGCCCCTCTTTGCCTGTGTAGAGGGGGTCAGATTGCATAACCCCAAACTTTGGTCCGATAATGTAATTTTTATGTACTGTCTTTTGTTCATTAATGAAATATAAGATTCATGTTTATATTGCTAAGGGTTTGAGGTTAACGTTTTAGTGCTGAAGATTATTGTCATTATTTGCTGCTAGGGATTTTAGATTTGTCATTTATGATTTAGGATCCAATGCTTCGGTTTCATGGTTTATGATTCACTATCAATGATTGGTAGCATTGGTGCAAAGTTTAGGATTCACTATTAATGATGGGTGGAATTGGTGCAGAGTGTTGGTGTGATAGCTTCATATTTGTAGACTTAGCATTATAGTTACTGTTTTATTCTACTCCCCCAATGTTAAGATTTCAGGTAGGTTGTGACTGACAATTTAATGCTTATGCATTTTGCTCATTTTGATTGCTCTGATTTTTTGTTTCTATGTAATAAGGCTTATTGGAGATGGAAGCCCTAGTGAGATGGACCACAAGAAAAAAAGAAGAGAGGAAAGGGGAGAGAAATTCAAGGTGGAAATTACATTTGCTGCAAAGATCTCAATGAAAACTCTGCAGGCTGTTCTACAAGGGGAGGTTTCTGATAAAGCCCAAGATGCATTGAGGGTTTTAGACATTATTTTGAGGCAACATGCCTCTAGGAAGTATGAACTTGATCATCTTCATTTGGTTAATTGATTGAAGGGTTTGGTCGTGTGCTGTGTTTTGTACTATGGCATTTTTTTGTAATTCCCTTTTTATTGGTTGCTAGGTTATGTTTTTAAAGTAATCTTGGTTTTGATTTTCACAGAGGCTATTTATTGGTGAGGCAAAGTTTCTTTCATTGGAGTTTTGCTCCATTGGTTCAACTAGGAGGAGGTGTAACGGGATGCAGGGGCTATCATATTAGCTTCAGGCCTACTCAGAGGGGGCTTTCTCTTAATATGGGTAAGTGTTCAATTTGTAACTATCTGCTTGTTTTTCTTTGGTGCCAATGTTTTGTGAATCTTGCCTTCACTTTTGATCAAATATGTAAGTACCGAGTGATTTAGTATGTTTATTTCCCTCCAAGATTATGATTTTGAAATGATAATGTGACCCCAAACAATATTTTATTTTTTCATTTAGCATAAGATGCTAAATGCTAAAACTTCACATTCTTAATCCATATCTCAAAGAGTTTTGTAAACCAGAAAATCTTCCACCCAAGTTTAATAGCTTACAAATTAATACTGTACCCAAATTTCATAGCTTTAAGTAATGGTCCAATCTAGTGAGTCTACTACATAAAAATTCTAAAAAATTATGGTCTTTGCACCGAGAGTAGCGAGGTTCTCTACAGCCCAGTAAAGTAGGCTCAATTAAAAAAAAAATTACACACACCAATACATATTACACACATATATATGTATGTACTATGTACATATGTACATGACAACATACAAACTATTAAACCAACGTATATCCATCGTAAACCCAGATCTATCAAGCTCCGAGAAGGATCAAATTTCTTATGGTGTAATTTTTGTTATCATTTAATATGAAAGAACTAAATGAAATGATAAAAAAAATTAATATTAGTCAACATACATCTCTAATGGACATTTTGAATATATGTGTACTATTTGTTGCTATAGTGTGGGAGGGAAAATGCAGAGCTTGATTTGTCATTCTCATTGATTTTAGTCTGTAAGTGATCTGGTGTGCCTGCTCCCAAAAAAAAACGTCTTAAAATGATAGTGTAAGTGATCTGGTGTGTCTACTCCCCCCAAAAAACCGATGTCTTAAAATGATCGTGTTCTTAAAATAATACATTCAAACATTGACCCTAACTTATCTGAAATGGTATTGACTTCCCTTGATACAAACTGAATAGACTAATTGAAATTGAACCTAGTTGAACTTCAAGTATATCCATAACTTTTATAGGTCTTATTTTTGTGGAGAAGAAATCTTAGGTTTTTATTTATCAGTTACCACTTTTCCTTGTATACGATTTCATTCAAGAATGATTATCTGGTTTCTATTCAATGTGTTTTGGTATGGAAAATAAATAAAACATACTAGAAGATTTAGGGCTGAAATTATGGATTACATTATCCATTTTTTATACCCTTCAAGGGTGGGCATTCTGCAAATTGTTGGATCTAAAGTGCATGATGATTGCTATTTGGTGTTTGCCAATAGTAGTGCAGTCTTCTTTAGTCTTCTTTCCATGAAGTAAGGAGTTGGGTATTCCTTTAGGAATGATGATTTTTTTTACTCAATGGCTTTCCTCTTCTTATTTGGACAAAATGAGCTGTGATGGAGCATGGTGTAGTGTATTGTTGTCAAATTTGAAATTGTTTTCAATAATATATATTGTATTTAAGTTTACAATACATTGTACTTATTAAAGCAATTGAATATAAGTAAAGTAATAGCCTGGTGGGCTAACTTGATTGGTTGAGTGCTTTGAGCTTCATGCAAGGGGTTTAGGGGTCAATCACCTATGCTGGCTGCGTTTGTTGCATGCCTCACTCAATATCCCTACTGGGTTAGGCGTCATAATCAGTGTCGATGAGGTTAGATTGGGTACCATTTGCAAAATGTAGGAAAGTGCCCACGAGTTTCCTTGCGATGTTTTCTTTGGAAAAGTAAATAAGTAATAAAGCAATGGATTACAATTCTTGTTGAAATTTGCAAATTTTATGTTGAATGCCCTAAAACTGCAAATATTGAAGAAGGCATTTTTGTAAATGGTACACTTAAGGATGGTTTTAACCAGGGTGTATTTGATTATATTAAATCATTAAAACATTTACTTTTAGCAGCCTTCAAGAGTTGCATTGCAGTTCACTATAGTGAGATGCTTTGACGTTTACTGTCTTATTCCCATTTTGTGCAGATGTGTCAACAACGATGCTTATCAAGGCAGGTCCTGTCCTTGATATTTTGTTGGAACATCAAGGTGTCAACGATCCATGGAGGATTAATTGGTCTAAGGTAAATGCAACACAAAGTATTAAAAATTTGGATTACTGTCTTGTAATGTTTTTAACAGTTGGCTTGTCAAATTCTGTTCATTCTCTTGCAGGCGAAACAATTTTTGAAAGGACTAAGAATTAAAACAATACACACGCATATGGAGTTTAAGATCTCCGGTTTAAGTGATAAACTCTGCAAAGAACAACTGTATAAATCCTTGTGTTCTACTCTTGCTATCTTTTTTTTGGTTACAGTTTAGCATGTTAATCTTTGGCATTTTCATCAATGTCATTGGTTTCTTGGGAGGTTGTATTAAAGAGTTTAGGGCCTTTCTGTGTGAAGTTTTCCAATGAAAGTCAAAGCTGAAGGAAAACGTGAAAATGAGCCTCCCCAAATAGTGGAGGTGACGGTGTTCAATTACTTTGTAAATACAAAACGAACTCCTTTGCAGTATTCGGGTGATCTTCCGTGCTTAGATGTAGGGAGGAAAAAACGGCCCAACTATCTTCCAATAGAGGTCAGTATGATACTCTTTCTATGTATTATGCAATGGTTACTTCAACACAGGCTTTGATGTGAAAATCTCCAAAGAAAACAATTGAATATTTAATGGGTGTGTTTTCTCTAATTGTCAGCTTTGCGAAATCCTTCCAGGCCAGAGATATACAAAGTCCCTTTCTCCTACACAACGCTCAGCACTTGTGGAGCAATCCAGACAAAAGCCAGATGAACGAATGCAAGTGTTAAATAAGGCAAGTATGTTTTTGTTCGAAATAGATTGGATTTCCTCTATATAACAAACAAAATGTAACAATAGTATTTAACAATGCAGGCAATGCAAGTCAATGATTACAACTCTGACCCATTATTGAGGGCATGCAATATCAATGTTGATAGACGGTTGGTAGGTTTAGAGGGTCGAGTTCTTGACCCACCCACGGTAAGCCGGTATTTCTCTTTCATCTTAAATTTTATCATGTTGTATGATAAACTACTGAATCTTGTTCATAATAAGATAAGTCACTAAAAACAGAGCTTTATACATTTCACCTTTTGTATATTGGCCTATAGTTAGAACACTGTTGCTTCATTCTGGCTTAAGAAACCAGAGTCTTGGCAAGAAGGCTACAAATACTTCTTAGATCTTATAGTTATGAATTCATAGCCGAGGATGAAAAATACTTGCTAGAAGTGCCATATATCTTTTGAGTAAAGATTGCGAGCCCTAAACTCATGACAACTTTATTTTGTGGGTTAAAAGTTTAATTCCATTATTTTATGTGATGGATTGGAAGCTTGTTTTGATATATGGTTTCAGTATGCTTTTGTTTGGTACTTCTTATCACTTGAGAAACTTCTTTTGTTTTTCTCCCCTTTTATAGAATCCCACGTGTCTCAAGATTTCTTATAATTGGAGATCAATGTCCTCTCTAACCATAAATTGTTGCTTGGTTTCTCAACAGCTAAAGTTTGGGAAGTTTGAAGAGGCCCCAGTTAATGGTCGTTGGAACTTTAACAACAAGGTATTTGTCTTTTAAATTGTTTTGGACAGTTTTGTTTCAAATAAATCTCTAATCAGTCCCAACTCCCTGTTTTCAGACTATGGTTCGAGCAGTGAAAATTGATGAGTGGGCAATTGTTAGTTTCTCTTCAAGATTTCGTTCAAATGATATAGTGAACATTGGACGTGACCTTCAGCAATGTTGTATCAGAAAAGGAATGGTATGTTCTCTGCATAAGAATTGAACAATTGCGGTTGAAAGTTTCATATTTGGGACATTATTGCCTAATGGAATGCTTACTTTAGGAAATGGCAAACAGTTTGGGGATCGTGGAGGAAAGTCCACAAGACAAGAATAGGAACCCTGTTGACAGGGTGGAAAGGATGCTAAATCAGATGAAGTCTAGACTTCCAAAGCCGCCTCAATTTCTGCTCTGCATTTTACCAGAGAGAAAGACCAGTGATCTTTATGGTGATTGCGTAATTTCTTGCGGCAATGAAAAATTCTAGTTTTTACTTATTTTGATGTTAACTAGATATTATGACTTGGTAACATCTCATTTTTTGTTTCCTGTGTAGGGCCTTGGAAGAAAAAGTTCCTGTCTGACCTGGGCGTGGTAAATCAGTGTATTGCACCTCTGAAAAAGGTCAATGATCAATATTTGACAAATGTGGCATTAAAAATAAATGCAAAGGTAGCCTCCTATGCCTAAAGTTGCCTAGATGTGCCCTCTCTTTTTCAGCAAGTCCCTTGCTCTTATGTGACGGTATTTTTGAACAATCGTTTTGTCCTTCAGTTTGGTGGCCTCAACTCTGTTTTAGCTGTCGAATTTGCGCATAGGATACCTAAGATATCCGGGAAACCAACAATTATTATTGGAATGGATGTTTCACACGGTTCTCCGGGGCACGCAGATTCACCTTCAATTTCAGCTGTACGTAAATTGTAATATATATTGGTGTTTGGTAATGTATGATGTAATTCTAGCTTCTTATTTCATGACTTTATTAGTTGTTTGTTCTAGTTTTCTATAGTTGTATATTTTCTCTCTTCCACTGTAAAAACTTATAACTATATATCTTGTCAGAGTTGATTCTTAGTTTGCTTGGATTTTTTTTAATTTGTGACATCTTTTCTGTCTATCACAAGTTGCTCCTTTTTTGTCCTTTTTGAGCCCATTGTTGAATGCTCCCTCTTTGCTACTAGGATTTGTATTATTTCTTTCTCTTCCACTGTAAAAGCTTATAACTATTTATCTTCTCAGAATTGATTTTAGTGTGTGGATTTTCTATTTGTTTAAATTCTTAGTTTGTTTTGATTTTATATTCTTTCTTTTCTGTATGTCAGAAATTGCTCCATTGATTGATTAATTGTAATTGTTTTTTGCAGTGTATATTTAAATTCTTAGTTTGTTTTGATTTTATATTCTTTCTTTTCTGTATGTCAGAAATTGCTCCATTGATTGATTAATTGTAATTGTTTTTTGCAGTGTATATAAAATAGACTACCATATGCAATATACAAGTTGTACATGTTTTGTTAATATCTGTAAACAAAACTGTTGGCAGGTTGTCGCCTCTAGAGAATGGCCCTTGATATCCAGGTATAGAGCTTCAGTGAGAACTCAATCACCTAAGGTTGAGATGATTGAGGCTCTGCACAAACCATCGGCATCAGGAAAAAAAGATGCTGGCATGATCAAGTAATCATATGTTTTCAATTATTTTTTTGTCATCTGGGCAACATTGTTGTATCCTGCAAATCAATAAATGCAGAAAGTGGTGCTTTATCGTAATAGCCGTAGTCTAAATGTTTTACGTTTTGGCTTTTCTCCAGTGATATTTTCTGGGTATTTGACTGAAATCCAGTGAAAAATTGTTAAATCCGCAGATTTGAGTGATTATTTCTGTATAATCTGAGTGTCCCAAGGGTTTTTCAGTGTATAATCTGCACGAAATCATTATTTTTGTTATTTAAAATCCATTTTTGCATTCAAAAATGGATTTTAAATAACAAAAATAATGATTTCGTGCAGATTTATGTCGTTGGCGTCTAGTGAAAAAAGCCAAAACGTAGAATAGTTAGACAACAACTGTAGTAATATGCATAAATATGAATAAGGTGACATTGTCAGATGATTGGTGTAAATTTAACATCAATATTTTAACCTTTGTTTTATCATGGTTACACAGTGAGCTACTTATAGATTTCTACAAAACCTGCAATCCTCCACCAAACGTAGAAAGAAAACCACAACAAATGATCATTTTCAGGTATGTGGTTAATGTTGAGATATATTATTTTGTGTGTTCTTGTTCGTTTATTAAATTTAATTGCGTAGCTGGAGGAGATTGACCTCTTTGGCAGCGTGCATCAGTGAGAGTAGTAGTTACTAAAATTCAGGACTTGCTTTCTTTATTTGTTGCTATGTGGACTAAAAGATAGTAGACTAGTTAAACTTTAGATGATTCTTTTTTTTTTTTTTTGTAAATGAGTGTGTGAATCTATATTGCTTTATAAGGTTATAGTACAAAACTGCTGCAAGGATTCCCAGGATCTGCCTTAAAGGAAACCAGATCTGGGGTCCTCGAAGTGCAGTATCTGAAAATAAACAAAAAGTGCTTGGGTCGCCACAATGGGAAACCAACCCAGGCTACCGTAATCCAGTCTAAAAACTTCATCAAAAGAAATCAAAAAAGTCTGAACATAGTGGGTTGAGCTTCGACTCTAAGAGACAAGGTCCGGGTGGGTCCTGCGCTAGTCTAGGTTGATGGGGTGCTCAACGTCCCCTTTCTGATGTGTTGCGTCCTCCTCCCTCTGTTCCACTAGACGTAGCTTTCTGATGCAAGCTGGGGTTCCATTACTGTCGGCTGGAGTGATATCTATATGGTGGACGTAGCGTGGATAGAGATGAAATTGTCCTGCCATCCGCTCCAGTTTCTCATGTTGTCTTTTTTGGTCCTCCACCAGCGTTTTTACCCCCATCTCCAGGTTGTTGAGGCGGTTGAGAATTCCTGTGCGCTCTTTCTTCTGCTCTTTGGTGTCCGTCCTGTTGGTCTCCCCCCAGTTCGCACACATCTTACCTATCAACATTTTGGTTCTCCAAGCTTCCTCCACCGTCTTGTGGTAGAGGGTTATCCTTGATTGTGTGGTTCCGAGGTCTCGTATCCCCCCTGCTTCCTGGGTTAGTGTTGACCAGGCTTTGCCCTTGCGGGCGTTGTTAATTTCGCCCTTCCATCTTTTAATGATCGTCTTCCCCTTGGTGTCTACCTTCGTGAGGAAGGTGCTCCTTGCGTCCCTGGCCGCCTGTTCAATTCTTGTCATCCAGCGGGCGCTCTGTGGAGGTTCCTTTCCCTAGGGGCATCTCTTGCTGCTGGTTTTCTTCATGCGCACCATCTTAACTTGCAAGTGGTGGTTCTTTCGTTGGGTTCTTTTCCTGTTCCGCTGCACCTCCTTCTGATAAGTAAGGTGGCCCCTGTAATTGAGATGCCTCGTTCTGTGATATGTTCTGGTGTCCCAGCCTTTATGGAGCCAACCCAGCTGGGGTCCCGTCCTTGCAATCATGATCTGCTCATCAAGGTGGTCCTGCCAGTCAGAAGACTTTGTTCCAGAGCGTGTGCATTTGATGACCCTATCGTTATCCCTGCGCCAATGCTCTGCCCTGCTCATTGTACGCCATCCCTTTCCCGATCCCATCTCGGTACTTAGGTGAGGTGTGTTCCTACTTGGCCCTGGTGAGACCTGTCGTCCATCGTCCTTTGTCGCCTGTGAGTTAGGTCCATCGTCCTTTGCCGCATGTGAGTTAGGTCCATCGTCCTTTGCTGCCTACGATTTATCTCTTCTACTTTCCAATGGGTAACTTCTGTACTTCTTTTTATTGGCGGGGCTGTGGTGTCGTACCTTCGCCTGATGTGTGATCTGTGTTTGCATTTGCAACCTTATTTGATTGGTGGGCCATCAAATTCTGTCTGGGACCTACGTGTCCTACAATGTCTGTTGTGCCTCCATTCTTGCTGTAATCTTATGTACTACTTCTGTTATCCCAGTATTTTGCCGCAAGTTCAATGCAGTCTGCTTGGAATTGACCTTGCGGGATGTTGCTCCAAATTGTATCCAGTTTTGGACCTTTGTTCTCGACCCCTCGTTTGCTATTCTGTCTGCCAGTCCATTTGCTGACCTCCTCACCCAACGCAACTCCACATTGATCCCTGTCCGCAAGTGCTCCTGGATTTTTTTCAGTAGGTAGGCCAATTGCCAGTGCCTCTGGATCTTGCCTATTCTGGTATCATTTTGGAGTTTTCTCACTGTGTTGATGACTAGCGCGGAGTCTCCTTCCACTATGGCGTTCGTCATCCCCTCTCGGCTGAGAATCTCCATACTTGTCTCCAGGGCCCCGAATTCTGCGGCGTTATTGGTGGATTTGACCAGGCTCCCCACGTATAGTCGTATGATGTTCCCTTTACNCCTCCTCACCCAACGCAACTCCACATTGATCCCTGTCCGCAAGTGCTCCTGGATTTTTTTCAGTAGGTAGGCCAATTGCCAGTGCCTCTGGATCTTGCCTATTCTGGTATCATTTTGGAGTTTTCTCACTGTGTTGATGACTAACGCGGAGTCTCCTTCCACTATGGCGTTCGTCATCCCCTCTCGGCTGAGAATCTCCATACTTGTCTCCAGGGCCCCGAATTCTGCGGCGTTATTGGTGGATTTGACCAGGCTCCCCACGTATAGTCGTATGATGTTCCCTTTACTGTCCCTAATTACTCCTCCCAGACCTGTTCTTCCTGGGTTGCCTTTCGCCACCCCATCAAAATTCAACTTGAGAGAGACTGGAGGTGACGGTTTCTAGTTGTGCTCACCTACTTGGAGTTGCGACTGTTGTCTGTTTGGATTGGGGTTGCGCCCACCGGTTAGTTGAAAAACCTTTAGGACTCTGGAATCCTGATCAGTGGGTTGCGCGTTACCCTCCTGGCAGTTGTTGCTCATCACCTTCTCGTGTATCATGGAGGTTATTATTTACTTGATCTTCCCTTTTGGCCAGCTTTGGTTTCTGAAAATGCGCCTGTTCCTTTCCTTCCATGTCGACCATATGATCATTCTTGGGGTGAGGATCCAACAGAGGTTCACCTCTGCTTGGTCGCTGTAGTTTTCTCTCCAGAGCTTGATTGTTGCAGCTATGTTACCACAGATCCTGTTTGACTGACGAAAGATACTTGCTGCCCAGTCCCACAGTTCTGCAATGTAGGCGCATTCGTCGAGGAGATGGTTGGTTGTTTCTTCCTGAGTTTGACATAGATGACATCTTGATGGACCAATGAAACCTCTTTTCCTTAGGTTATCCCAAGTTAGGATGCGGTTGTGTAATATTAGCCATTGGAAGATCTTAATCTTTGGCCATTGGGGGCTGTTCCAGAGCTTATCCCAATGTTGCACTAGGTCATCTTGGTTTGGGTCTGCCATATAGTGTCGGACTTCTTTTAGGTTGAATTCCCCTCCGTCCTTTTTGCCCCACCTCAGCTGGTCTTCTCCTTCTGTTACTGTTATTTTTTGTCTGCCCAGTTCCTCCTCCACCTCTTTTATTGTTGTTGCGGGTATCTCATTGTTCTGAGGAATAATCTTGTCCCAGGTTCTCCATTTGTTGCAGTCCATTCCCTGCTGCCAGTATCGGTAGATGTTGATTTTTCCTTGCGTGCTGAGGTCCTGTTGGAGTATCCCTCTGTTCGGGTTTTCCATCCTTGGTTCCTGTTGACAAGCGTCCTCCCAAAATCTGGCTATTCTGCCATTCTTGATTTCCCAAAAGTTGTGTCTGAATCCATGCTTTGTTGCGCCATGCTAGGTTCCAGATGGTTGAGCCTTCCCTGGTTCCTCCAAAGCGGATTCTGTCCTGGTCGCGGGTGTCTGGTGCGTACTTTACCTTCCATAGGTTTACCCAAGGTGTTGTAGTTTCTTTGACCCAACGCCACCATAGTTTCGCCCCATATGCATTGTTGGTCGTTTGTGGATCTTGCAGCCCCAAGCCTCCTTTGCTTTTTGGCCTGCAGACTTTCTCCCAAGCCACCAGGGCCCATTTTTTCTTTGTTTCCGCACCTCGCCACAGGAAGTCCCTCTGGATGGATCTGATTTTTTGTAGAATCCCCTGTGGAGTGGGGAAGACTGACATCATATAGGTTGGGATAGCTTGTAAGACAGTCTTAGTTAGGATCAGTCTGCCAGCTAGATTAAGGGACCTATACATCCAGTTTTTTACCCGCTCCTGTAACCTGTTTATTACTCCTTCCCAAGTTGACAACTTAAATACTTTGTCTGTCAAAGGAACCCCCAAGTACTTGGTTGGGAGTGATTTTCGTTCAAAGCCTAGAATGTTGGTCAGATTCCTTTGGATAGCTGGGTCGGTATTAAAGAAAAAGATCATCGACTTGGAGTGGTTGATCTCAGCACCCGAGGCTTCTCCAAAATCTTCTAGGATGTGTTTGTAGGTTTTGGCTTCTTTGACCGTGGGTATGCCGTGGAGGAGTGTGTCATCTACAAACTATTGGTGGGTTGAAGGAGGGAAATTTTCGAAGGGTTTGAGCCTTGTTATTTCTCCAGTTGTTGTTGCGCTCTTTATGCTCCTGTTGAGGCCTTCCATCATCAAAATGAATAGGAAGGGGGACAACATGTCACCTTTTGTCTGATCCCTCTCGTGTGCCAAAAAGGTTTGGCCGGGGCTCCATTGATTAGTAGTGAGTAGCTGTTGTGGATACTAGGTTGACAATCCAACTGATCCAGTGTTGGGTGAAACCAAAGGCTTCCAAAGTCTTGATCATGTGATGCCAGCTAATTTTATCATAGGCTTTTGCTAGGTTCAATTGTATTAACATTCCCCCTCTCTTCTGAAGTTTTAAGGTGTGAATGATCTCATGGGCCTGGATGATATTGTCCATTATTTGTCTACCTTCCACGAAGCCTGTCTGTTCTTGCGAGATTAGTGAAGGTATGAGGGGTTTCAATCTATTTTCTATGACTTTGGAGATAATCTTGTAGATCACGTTACAAAGTGCTATGGGTCTGTACCGGTTCGGGGTTTTGGCTTCATTTTCTTTAAGGATTAGGGTGATCATGGTTGCGTTTAGTGCTTTAAGGATGGAGGAAGACCTTCTAGAGTCCTCTACTACCTTATAGATGTCATATTTGACAATTTCCCAACAGGCTTTGAAGAACTCCACAGTGAAGCCATATGGACCTGGTGCTTTCCCACTGGGCATTTCCTGGAGAGCTTGATCAACTTCTTCCGTGGCAATAGGTTTGTTCAGGAAGATGTTTTGTTCCTCGGTAACCAAGCGTGGAATATGCTGGGTTATTTTCTGGATGGCCTCTGATCTGTCTTGATGAGGTTCTTGGGCTATCCCATGGAAGTGGCTGACCAGAGTGCTTTTGATCTCCTGATGTGACTCGCGCTCGATTCCATCCTGGTCCTTGATCTTCAGTATTTTGTTATGGGCTCTTCTGGCCATGGTTGTTCTGTGGAAGAACTTGGTGTTTCGCTCCTTCCTTTAGCCATCGGATGCGGGACTTTTGATGCCAGAGTGTTTCCTCCTGCTGGCATCGCGCCTCCCATTCTTGTGTCATTTGGAGCTCTTCCTTTTTCCGGTCCTCCGTATAGCTTTCCCGTAAGCAAGTTTCTTGGAGTTTTTTCATTTTTTCTTCAATGTCGTTTTTCTCTGTGTTTATATTCCCAAAGATATCCCTATTCCATTCCTTGAGTTTTTTTCTGTTGTATTAAAGTTTCTTGTGTAGTTTGAACATCCTAGTCCCTTGCTTCGGTTGCTCCTCCCGCCACCATTGTTTGATTTTTTCCTTTAAAGTCGGGTGATCGATCCAGAATTTCTCGAATTTGAAGGGCATGTTCTTAGGTGTTGTTTGGAAGCCTACTTCCAGTGGTACTGGCCAGTGATCAGATCCACCCCAGGGGAGGATGTTGCAGTCTAAGGTTAGCCCCTGCATGATGATTGACTCCGATATAAGGAATCGGTCAAGTATTGTAGCTACTTGGAACTGGTTCATCTGTTTATTGGTCCAAGTGAACTGGCCATTCTTGGTTTGGAGGTCTACCATCTCCGCTCTGTCTATAAAATTTGAAAACTCCTCTGCATCTCGATCCAATCTTCTCGTAACACCCTTCTTTTCTGCAAGGGAGGTGATAATGTTGAAGTCCCCTGCCAGTATCTAGTGGAGGTTGGTGGCTCGGCCTTTTATATCTTCTAGCTCTCGAATCATTTCTTTCTTTTCCTCTGGCCTGTGGGGCCCATACACATTTGTGCATAGAATCTCCTCAGTATTTCCTATGATTTGCATGCGTACCATTAGGGTGTACCTGGTTGCCTCGATTGCTATTAAATTTAGGATTTGTGGGTTCCACAGAGTGAGTATGTCGCCTGAGCTTTGGTGGTCTTTGATGGCTACCATCTTGTACTTGCGCCAGTGTTGTTTACTGATTGCCTCCATTCTATCTATAGTACATTTCGTCTCTTGAATAAAACAAAGATCCGGTTGCTCCTGCTTTAGTTTATTCCTATGGATTCTTTGTTTTCTTGCGCTGTTTAAGCCTCTTATATTCCAAGTTATAACCTTCATTTTTAAACATGTGGGGAAGAGTGGGGAAAGAGTTTCTTGATCTTACCCGAGTTTATCAGTAGCACTCCCAGCTCCTATAGTGCTACACTGTTTGATTTCCTGCCTTTTTTCCTTCTCGTTTGTTTGGGTGATGGCTGCAGTTGTCCCTCGCCAACTTTCACTCCTAGGTGTCCTATCTCCCCGTGTGTGCGTTTTTGTCCTTTGGCTTTAGCTTCCTCCCGTAGGAGGAATAGGTATTGGATGCGGTCGAGTTGCTCTATTGGTACGTTGTCGACTCCCTTCTTTTTCCATTGTTCTAATATGTGCGGAAGGTCTATCCCTTCCCTTTCCACCAAGTCTCTGAGATCGGGGTCATCTCTGCACCCCCCTCTGCGTCTTGCATGGCAGTGTTGTCCTCTTTTGTTTCTCCGTCCATCGGGGTTGTGCAACTCCCATGAGCTGTTGTAATGTTTGGCTGTTGGGTGGGCTCTTTTGTTGCTTGGTCCTTGACTTCTAGAACTTTTGCCGAGTCCTTTTCTTCCGCTGTCCCTTTGTTTGTTTGGTCCCTTCCTTCCATCGTATTCCGGGTCTCTTGGGTATTTCCTGCCGAGGTTTTATTTTTCTTTTTATTTGCTCTGTTCTTGGGGTTCGAGGTTATAAACCCTTCCTTGTCTTGCTGTGTTTTGGGATTTACCGCTTCCTGCCTTTTGTTTAGAGGGCACTCTCTGATCAAGTGTCCATGCTCATGGCATTGTCTGCATCTAAAGGGGATTTGTTCGTAATCTATGTTTTGGATCCATTCCTCATATCCCTGAATACCAGACTTATGGCTTCTGGGAGTGCTCTAGAAATGTCCATCTCTATACAGATTCTTGCATACGATGTGTATCTTCCTTTTAGGGTGGCTTCTAAGGTCTTCACATATTTCCCCAATTTGTTTCCTATTGCTTCAAAGGTAGAGGGTAGCCAGTAGTCTAGGGGTAGGGAATAGAGTCTCAAACATATTGGTACATTTTTGAACGTTTCTTTCTCTGGGGCAAAATTTTCTTTCCAGGGTTGCATGTAGAGTCCCGTTGAGGTGTGGAAGTATAGACCTCCCTCGAAGACTCTGTCCCTGTCCTCTAGGTTAATAAAGACTGCTGTGAAGAAACCCTTCGAGATTAGGTGGAGTTCCACTTCTCTATTTGGCTTCCAGTGGTATTTAATCCAGTTGCGCAGAGTCCTTTTTGTGGGCCATAACCCCATGAATTTGCATATGAGCGCATGCATCTTCATTTGATCCTGTAGAGTTGCATTTGTGGGTCTTCCAGTACCACCTTGGGTATCAATGTTGTTTTGGGTTTCCAGTTTTGTGCTCCTTCGTCCCGTTAACCTTCCCGGTCTCGTGCTTTTTATTCTGAGTCTCCTTAGCGACTTCCTCCATGGTCTCATTTTTGTCTCGACTTCTTTCTTGATGCTTCCCTGGGTCTGATCCCGAGGTTCCTATCGCTGGTGCCTTGAAAACTCCGCTTCTTGGCCCTTTTTGTCTATCCACCACTCCCTGTTTGTATGAGGGGGTCCCCTTGCCCCACCCTCTCCCCCCTATTGCTCATGCTGCTCTCTGTTGTGGCCGCGACTTTCAAACCCTAGCTCACCGCGACTTTCAAACCCTCACTACCTGATAGAATAGAACAGTTCGCTGCAGATGTTGTTTCAATAGATCTTCTCAACTTTAGATGATTCTTCAATACAACTCAATATTTATTTAGTTTTACTCTTTTTGTTGTTGCCGAATTTTGTAAGAGTTGAGGCTAATGCATTATATAAACAAAAATTGTTTAGCAAGGCATAAAGGGATCAGGTTATTTCATTCAGTGCTGCTGTTTGTTTTTATTTTATTATTTTTCATGAGTATGATGCAAGAAAATCAGCAAGCAATGCTGTCATCTTGTATTTACAAATTTGGTCGGCCTAGGAAGTAGGACTTAAACTTGTCTGTTGTTAATGTCAATTAGTCGAAGGAATATTGTTATGCTTACCTGTCAAGTTCCATATTCCTTTCGTCTTACCCTAGAAGTCTTGTAAACATAGGCTATTGTTGAAATGCTTTGTCAATTGTTTAGAAAAGTGCATATGGATTTTATTCCATTTAATACAAAACAGAACAAGGATCACTAACATTAATTAATGAATTACTCTCTAATTTCAGTGTGAAAATTTGCCCGAATTATAGTTTCTGTGCGATGTGATGTATATTCATGTTTATCTATGTTTGAAATGCTTTTATGTGATCTAATGTGCCTGCCTTTTGTTATTTTGAATATTTTGGACAGTCACTAATGTGGTCAATATTACAGAGATGGAGTCAGTGAATCGCAATTTGACCAGGTCTTGAATGTTGAGTTACAAGCTATATTTAAGGTTATTCTAGCCTTGTTTCCCAGTTCATTCTGTTTGTAATTTCAGGTTGAGAGTTCTTATCTGGTTGGTTCTGCGTTTAACATTCTCTGATCTAAGCTGTAAATGGTTTTATTGATCCACTAGGCATGTAATGATATAGAGGCTGATTATAAGCCCAAAGTTACCTTGATTGTTGCACAGAAGAATCATCATACAAAGCTGTTCCCAACTGGCCCAGGCAATGTGCAGCCAGGTTACTATTCTTTATAAATTTTATCAATTGGATAAATACAATTTTGTTAAAATCCATCATCATATAGGAATTATGCTGTGAACCATGAACCAGAATGCCCATGAATTCAAAACCTCCTGGATTTGAACTTCATGTGAAAACTTGATGCTCTCTCTTGCATGTCCAGTCTATTGAAGTAAGTAATATATGAAGTATTTTCAAAGAGAAAACAGAGCTGTAAATTATCCTCCCTTCGGATGCAGGGACTATTGTAGATGCTCAAATTTGTCATCCTAGAAACTTTGATTTCTACTTGTGTCCTCAAGCTGGGCCAATAGTAAGTGTACTTTGATATGGTTAAACTGTCATTAATTAAGCATCACTTTACTAGTGGGATGCAAGCTTTGGAAGTTGAAATGTCTTAACCTCTTATTGAATGACTATTTGTTGTAGGGAACTTCACGGCCTACTCATTACCATGTATTACTTGATGAGAATAATTTTACTGTGGATGATCTTCAGATTTTGGTCCATGCATTATCTTATGTGTAAGAAAAATTCCTTGATGGTTTTATTTTGATGTTACAACCCAATTCTATTGAGGTTTTGATTCTTCAACTGTATTTGTTTGGTTGCAGGTATCAAAGGAGTACAACGGCAATCTCTTCAGGTAGGGTGTTAAATCTTCCAAAGGACTGTGATCGTTGCTTGTTTACAATGGAAATGCCATCTGTCAAATTTATATCTGGTCTGATCATTATGTGTTTGATGATGTGCAGTTGCTCCAATCAATTATGCACATCTAGCTGCGAGCCAGATGCAGCAATTCCTGAAGGCAGACGAGTTTTCGGATACAGCTTCCCGATCAGGAAGAGGTGAAGGGTCAGTTGCATCTGGAGGAGGACATGTCCCTGAACTCCCTGCTCTGCACCAAAACGTTTGCCACACGATGTTCTTCTGCTGAGTCTTACTCAGAATTTTTTCTGCCCTCAATTCATGCATTTAATATTCATTTAAACAACAATACTCCGCTGAAATTGTCAGCAGAGCTGAAATTATAATTGCATTTATGTATGCTTTTATAATCCAGTCTCTAAACCATCCAAAAAAACTTGGGATGTGAAATCTGATTTTACAGTGCACTTCAACTAATGACATACGAACAATAAATTTTGATATATGTGAGGTTAATCTTACTGGGTTGATCAAATGTTGAGACTGACGATGTACTTGCTTCGATTCGAAGTCGAGGGTTTGTTATTTTTTCTAAAATTGCCATGCAAGAAAAGTATGCATGTATACATGTTTATTTTTAAACTATAAACTACTTTCAATACATGTGCATAATCAAGATGAATCCTTCAATTTGCAAGGAATCTTTTTTTTGGATTTCCTTTCAGGGAAGAAATGAACATATTATGTGCTCTTTCTTGATGATTTTAAGCTGGTGGTATTTTTATATTCTTTACGTGCTTTAAGTTTAAAATAAAAACCCTAAATTAAATAAAAGGGTTAAAATACTACACAATTTAAATTAAGTCTGAATGAGCTAAATTTGAAATCCAAAATATGTTTTTTCATCCCATATATATTTAAAACTACCTCCAAATATGCAAAAGTGAATAATTAAATGTATTTACAACCAATTATAAAATATTTGAATTGAACACTAAAAAAAATTAATTGAAGTGTACATCATACTGCAAGATTCTTGTCAGATTTATGGCAAGAAAACAAGTACTTTTGCCATGAGATTAGTTCACATATTGTTGGAAAATTAAAATTCAATTTTGTGGTAGTGATTTGAGTTGACTGTGTGGAAATTTTGATAATCTATTTTGAATTGACTGTGTGCAAATTCAGAAATTTTACTTAACCTTGAAGTTCCTTAGATCTATTCTTTGTGAACGTTCAGCCTTGAAACTGAATCTCAAATATAAATTACAATGGTATATTTTACTTCTGTCCAACCAAATACACAATGTACTTAGATCTATTCTTTGTGAACGTTCAGCCTTGAAACTGAATCTCAAATATAAATTACAATGGTATATTTTACTTCTGTCCAACCAAATACACAATGTAGCCAATAAAATACACTGATCAATTGTATTTCGAAGGAAATATTTTTCCAATGCTTTGAGCATTGAATCCCAAATATGATAGATTTGAAAATTACTAAATTATAGCTGTTTTATTTCAGCTATAGATCTGCCTAATATTTATATGTTTGTTAAATCACCCAACAAAATCAGCTAGTTCTTTATGATAAATCTGGATGTAAGACAACCCTAGAAATTACTCATTTACAATGACATTATTACATGAGTGTAGTGAGGTGCTCTACAGCCCAGTATGGAGGAGATGTTGAGGCATTAGCGTTATGTTAGATATTGCTAAATTAAAAAAATTAAAGCTGACTCAATTAAAAAAAAAAATAACAATAATAAAAGTGAAGTCAGCTCATTAAAAAAAAACAATTACATGCACCATGTAAAAGTTGACATGGAATGAAATATTCAAAAAAAATTTACACCTTAAGAAATTGGAAAGTTGACATGGAATGAAATATTCAAAAAAAAATTACACCTTAAGAAATTGGAACCCTCTCGGTGCTTTATAGATCCAGGTTTAAGATGGATCTATGTTGGTATGTTGAAAGTTAGATCTGCAAGTATACAAAGTTTGGACAATGAAACACTCCTCATATATACATAACAATGTATCACAAGTTGGTACAAGATGGTCCTTTGAGTTTCCGACCGGCTTGGACTCTCCAATGCTCTCCAAACCCTAGGTAGGGTATTGACTATTAATATCAAACCATAACCAGTGATACAATGGTCTACAAGGCATCCCACCCACCAAGCTATCTAGCCACCCCAAAGGCTCCACAACAAGCTAGCATGAACACCAACAAGTCCATCCTTGATATTTCACCAAGCTTGCCAAACACAATCTCTCTAAGCAAAGTGCTCCAAGTTTCATCTAGGGTTTCTTTGCCACGAATCTTTGATCATTTTCACTTCAAACCTTAGCACTTTAAATCTTCTTTAGGACTTGCCTCATAAACCCATAAAGACAAGTACAAAAACTCAAGACATAGGGTTCATCTTTAAGGTACAAAAGACTTAATGAATTCTCACATCTCCAAGACAAGATGACCTGAATCAATAGTAAAAACTCTCTACTCCCTTTATATAGAGCAGGTGAGGGAGGTCAACAATAGTAAAGTGGATAAGGTCCACAAACAATTATTTTAAGCAACCTAATTAATCACTAGTTAGGCCCACATGTGAAGCGCTTCAACTCTAAGGTGACACATGTCAAGCTCTAAGATAAAGCACATCCATCAAGTACAAATCCCAAGGTGGGTTCTTCCAAACAACCAACCAAGCCCTCCATGTCCACCCATGAAGAACAACCAACCAATCCCTTCATGTACACCCCACGAAGAACAAAATGTCATCATGGCAAATAGAATTCTAACCTCCCAAGGAAGTATACCCCATAAACATGAAATCAAGCTATAACAATATGTTAGCAATCTATCTCCAATGTATATGTCCACCAAAATACAACCAATGGTAGACATCACACCATGCACTCCACATTACATGAAGAAACCCAATTACCTATTCAGAATAATCACAAAAAAATTACAAAAGCTAACAAAACTACCAACAAAATTTAAAATGGAATGCCATAAAAACTTACTAAATCAGAATGCCAGCACATCAATCACCACTCCATTGATTACTGTACCAACTTGGCAGCAGAAAACAATCGGAACCAGCTATCCATAAATGCATGCAGTAATATTGTAATTTTTTTCTTTGATTCAATGTTATTTAGAAAATGACCGGAACCTGCATTGCTAATTATCCGGCTCCTATTTCCAGACTCTTGCCCTTTTCACGCCGGTGCCCCAAATCCCCGGAAAAATTCACCCGGACTCTACGAGCCTTTCTATTTCAGGTCCGGCCCGGTTCGTTGAAACTACTGTACATTTTTGTTTATTCGAAGTCTTTGTCCTTTTGCTTTATGCTTCAAGAATCTTGCCCTTTTTTTCAAACCCTGAATGCTTTTTTAAAAGTTTCAGGTCAGTGGAATTTTACCATCATTGCTTTTTATTCTCCCAATGCATTTTTTATTATATTTTTATCTAACGTAGGTGGACTTTTAACATCATTCCTTTTTATCCTCTTATTTATTTATATTTATATATATACTAAGTCGGTGGAACTCAATTAATTCTTTTATGGTGTAATCATCCATGATAGTTTATTATATTTTTATCTTTACTAGGTGGAATTTTAACATCATTCCTTTTTATCCTCTTATTTATTTATTTATATATATATATATACTAAGTCGGTGGAACTCAATTAATTGTTTTATGGTGTAATCATCCATGATAGTTTCTCTTTTACTTTATAAAAATTAATTCCTAGTAAGCTTGTTAACTTGTATTAGTATACCTATATATGAGACTATGGTACCCCTTGGTGACTATTTCTTTAGCATCTCAAAAAGGGATTATTAAAGGAAGACCAATGAAGCAACAAGCTTTATTATGGTTTGCTTTTGTTTTCCACTTTTACATTACCTATATCAGCTTTTCCATTATCATAGTTTATTAAGATTAATCTATTTTATACATCTCATTCATATTTGGGTTTTTGTTTTCCACTTTTACATTACTTATATTATCTTTTTCATTATGTTAGTTTATTAGGATTTTGATATTGGATTAATGTGGAAAGGATTTTTTTAAAGGAATACAACAAGTTTATAGAATTAATCTTAATGAATCTAAAACACTATATGATGTATTTTGTTTCACATTGTATTTTTGTTGAGCTTTTAGAAAATAAGATTGTAAGGACTATACTGTAAGAGATTGATATGGTCTAGGGTCGAGATATGTATTTCATACATTGGAATAATTAATAAAATTAATAATTGCTAGTTATGATATGAGAGGAACGATAACAATGGGGGGCTATGATTCCATAAGAGAGGGGGTTAAAGAAGGATCCAAGGGGTTGCCCATGCCTATGAATTTAGGACATTTCATATTAATGTTTATCCCCTTTGAATTATCAAAAGAGCTATTAAATGCATGTAATAGTGGTTGGTGGGAAATGTCATCTCACTAATTCATGATAGCATAGGATGAGTACAACTACTTTTTGGGAAATGTGAGTCAAATATTGCATGAAATAAAAGGAAATTCGAGTGTCTTTTTGGAATAGTTTTTACATGATGATTTTGGGCAGAAAGATAAGAGCTAAGTGTTGGAAAAGAGCACCAACCATGTTGTAGCTAGGAGAGAGTTTTTACAAGCTAATTTTTGGACAACAAGGGGGAGTTGGGTGTTGGGAAGGAGCACTAGCTCTACTGTGAATGAGAATAACCATGAAAGGCATGGGTTTATGCTGGAAATTGGGATGTATTCTTGTAATATAGGCTACAAAACTATAAGTAAGAGATTTCTTGGCCAACTGTGGCAAAGCCCGAGGGACTACGTGGTAGAGAAGGTGGATCCCATTCCTCGGGTTGTGCAGGTTGAGGGGAAAGAGGGGTTTTAGGCTACTGAGTGTGAAGAGTAGATAGGAAAGAGGGACATGTATCCCTTGTGGACTCATAGCCTCAACTCAGTGGCGACTTGCTATTGAAAGAAAATGAACAACAAGCCTATGGATGGGAGGAACATCCCATGTACACAACCAATCGATTTCCCCATGAAAAGATAAATGTTTTTTTATATTTTGCGTGTTTAATTCCACTATGTAGTAATTGTATTTGAATGTTGTGTGTTTTCTTGGTTAATTGCATTCACATTTTTTATAATTTCTATTAGATGCAGGAGCAATTTGGGCATGCTGCCCTTTGTTAAAATTTTATTTTTACTAGGGCATATTAATATGTTTTAGTAGGATGAGTATATTGCATTTGGTAGTTTGATTAAGGAGCGGGAAAAGTTTCTTTATGAAGGTAAGCTTGAGATTAAGCAATAGGCCCATCACCTTAATGGAAAAGGTTGATAGAACTATAGAGAAAGAGGTCAAGAATACAATCAAGTGAAATATTTTAGAAGTTACGATGATAAGGATTGTGTTGAACAAATTGACCAAAAGAAGCATGATGATCAACCATCAACTAAGAAAGTAAGTAAGAAGAAAACTTTTCGATATTGTGGAAAGATAGGATATGTCAAGAAGACTTACTAGAAGAAGACCAAAGATCTTGGGGATAAGATAAAAATGATTGAAGGTGAAGTGTTGATTAGTCGATCGATCAACCTGTAACATCATCTTAAATAAGCTAAGGGAGATAAATATACTTTCTCCATTAGTACTTTGCATGCTCAACTAAGAAAGCACGAAGATTTTTTGATTGTTATGAATCAAACTCCAAAAATAGCCAATGAATAATCCACTTTGAGGGGAAAACCTCCTTCTACAATATATACAATGCACAAGACAAGATGAGATGCCTATACAAATAATTTTCCTTTACTATAAATAGGAGATAAAGTGATCATGATGTAACCTACCCTAAGCCGACCTAACCATAACTAATAAACTATTAGTAAATGAGTGTCAAAGCCTTGACATAGGGCCCGAGGGGGCCTTAACAGAGCCCTCTTTTAAAAAATATTTTCCCTCAAAGCTTGTAATTGAGGGTGTTTCTTCATGAACTTCTTATTTTCCCATGTAGCTTCTTGTGGAGGCATATTCTTCCACTTGATTAGGTACTCCATAATGGTTCTATTTTGAATAGATATAGAACATCGATCTATAACTTTTTCTAGTTCAAGAATCAACTTCCCTTCTTCATCTAATTTTGGAAGTTCTGTCTGCATTGACATAGTTTGTCCCAATTTTTTTTTAGGAAAGATACATGAAAAAACTTATAAATGCGAGAAGAAGGAAAATCTAACTCATACACCACTTCTCCAATCTTGCGAATAATCTTGTAGGGTCCATAAAATTCTGGAGATAATTCTCGATTCTTCTTTTGTTTGAGAGTAATTTTCTTATAAGTTTGTAGTGTCAAAAATACCAAATCACCATCCTCAAATTGTCTTTCACTTCGATGTTGATCTACTTGTTGCTTCATCTTGTTTCGTGCCAATTGAAGGTTTTCCTTAAGAATTGTCAAAGTTTCTTTAGTCTTCTCCAGAGGTGACTCGATTTCCTACACTTTGGACTTGTCTTGCAAAAAGTATGAGATACTAGGAGCCAGATATCCATAAAGGGATTCAAATGGGGACATCTTAGTAGATGTGCGATAAAGAAGACAATTCACCCAATGAGATTGCTTGTTTAAAGATTAACAATGTAGATGGCCCTCTAAACATTTGTTAATTATTTTTATTTGACCATATGTTTGTGGATGATATGTTGAACTTGTAGCTAGTGTAGTTCCACTCATCTTCCATAATTATTTTCAAAACTTTCTGATGAATTTTGGATCTCTCTAACTTATTATTACTTTACGAAAACCATGAAGTCTATGAATTTCCTTCATGAACACTTCTGCCACTTGACTTTCCATTTATGTACTTTGAATTCCCCAAAAATGTGCATATTTTGTGAGTCCATCCACTACCACAAAAATTTCATCCTTACCTTCTAGTTTTGGTAAACCTGTAATAAAATCCATTGATATCTCTTCCCATCTTTGGTTAGGTATGTGTAAAGGATGAAGTAACCATGGGGATTTACTATCTCTTCTTTATTTCTGCAAAATTGATGTTCTCTTACAAATTTTTGAATATCTTTCTTCATTCCTTCCCCCCAAAAATATTTTTTGATCCTTTGATATGTTTTAAGGAACCCAAAATGTCATGCCATTGGAGAGTCATGAGACTCCTTTGATATTTGTTGCTTCAAATTTTGTTGAGGGCATACAAATATTATACCCTTGTACCAAATGATATCTCTCCTTCACTCTCAATGTTCCATACAGTTCATCCCTTCTTTTATACATTGCATTTTCTATCTAGTAGAGTTGTCATTTTTCCATTCTTGGCAAGCTTCTTCCAACCATGCAGGAGTGGAATATGTAATGAAATATAAACTCAAGGATGTTTCTATTCTGGAAAGGACATCTATTACCACATTATCCTTCCCCTTTTTGTAGATGATTTCAAAAGAAAACCATTGCATTTTTACTACTCTTACGATGACAATATTTTCTCCAAAAATCACTTTATGCCATCATGGTCTATCTTGACTTTAAAATGCTTCCCAATGAGATATTGTCACCATTTGTTTATTGCATGTAAATTTATTGACATTTCTTTTTCATATGTAGAGTTCACCAAGTCATTTGCAATGGTCTCCGTTCTTGCATCAATACTACTCCCATTCTTTGTCCTGATGCATCACATTCAACTATGAATGTTTTACCAAAATCAGGTGTTGCCAATACTGGTGTAGAAGACATGCCATCTTTCAAGAATGAGAATTCCAAGGTAGCCTCTTTCGTTCATGCAAATGAATTTTTACTCAACAGAGATGTGAGTGGGCCTCCAATGCATGCATAATTCTTAACAAATTTCTAATAATATCCCGTAAGACCTACAAATTCACTAAGGCTCTTGATGTTCTTATGAATATGTCATTTTTTAATAGCTTGAATCTTTTGAAGGTCCACATTGACCCCTTCCCTTGAAATAATATGTCCCAAATACTCCACTTCTTGTTTCCCAAAAGAACATTTGGATCAGTTTACATATAATTGATTGTTCTCCAGAATTTGTAGGAAATTATCCACATGTTTAATGTGGTCTTCCAATGATTTTCTATAGATAAGCATATTATCAAAGAAAACCAACACAAAATTTCTAAGTTGGGATCAAAATTTTTTGTTCATAAGGCTTTGAAAATTAGAAGGAGTATTAGTTTATCCAAAAGGCATGACCAAGAACTCATAGTGCCCTTCATGTGTTCTGAAAGATGTTTTAGGAATGTCTTATTTTTGTAGTCTGATTTGGTGGTATCCTGATTTAATATCTAACTTTGTAAAATAAACCACTGCATGAAGTTCATCTAATAGCTCATAAATATTTGCAATAGGGAATTTATCCTTGATGGTGATTTTGTTTAGATCTCTATAAGTAGGACACATACTCCAAGAATGATCTTTTTTTCTCACCATAACTATTAGAGATGAAAATGAACTCCCGCTTGGTTGAATAATACCTGAATCCGACATGTCTTGTACCATTTTCTCAATATCCCCTTTTTGCTGATGAGGATATATATAAGTCTTTTTTATTAGGAGTATTTCTAGGTATTAGTTCAATTTGATGTTCATGATCTCTAGATGGAGGTATCCATTTAGGAATTTCTTGGAAGACCTTATGGTGCTTTTCCAAGGCGAATTTTGATTCCTTTGAAATATTTTCATCTTCTTGCTTTACTTCCATAGAATAAATTATAGCCACAACTCCCCTATTAGCCCCTTTTAAGAGTTTTTCCATTTTATGAGAGTCAATGACTTGAGAAGGTCCAGAATTTAACCCTTTGAGTTCATATTAACTTCCTTCCAATTCAAACCTCATGAACAATTCATTATAGTTTGTAGAAATCGTACCTAATGTTCTCAACCATTCAATTCCCAGAACACCATCTACTTCTCCAATGGGAATGGCATACATTGATATTTCCAAGTTATATTCTCCCATGTCAAATTTAATGTTGTGGCATTTTCCTACATAATCAACGCTCCCTCCATTAGCAAAAAATGATTGAAATTTTTTCACTGGATACACAGAAAAATTGAGGCTCTCCATAATATTTTATCAATGAATTTATGGGTACTACTTGAGTCAATAATAACTATGACCTTTTGCTTCTTAATGTATCTTGCAATCTTAAGGGTTTGAGGTGCTAACAATCCTACCAATGCATGAATAGATATTTTACACATGTCATTTTGTGCATAATTTCTACATCTTTTTACTACTCTTTTAAGTTCACAATTTCTTCTTCATCCCTTTGCATGGATGCCTTCATTTATTCTTCATCATTATTCTCCAAGGTGGACAATTTTGTTCCTTGACATTTATGCCCTTTTGACCACTTTTTATTACAACCAAAGCATAGTCCTTTTTCTCTTCTTTCCTCCATTTCCTTCAGTGATGTTAGAGTAGGTTGAGGTAGGGTTGCAATATGAGACCCAAATAGATATCTAATTCCCGTATATGTTCCAATGGTAGACTTATGTGCATCTCTATTATTGACTTGAATATGATAAACAAATTGCATAGCCTCCATAATATTTTTAGGATGTATTAAGAAAATCTCATGTTTATGGTCTTCCTTTAATCCACCCATGTAAGCTTCCAACAAATGTTCATCATTTATGTTATCCACCCTTGTGGCCAACACCTAAAATTATGAATTATAATCTTCAATATCACCCAAGTGCTTGATTCTTGTCAATTAACTAAAGTAGTCTTGTTCCCAAACTTTTCCGTATTGTGCTTCTAAGTCTCTTGTAAATAAACTCCAAGTATAATGATAAGAATGGGGATTCCTTTTGAGTACCCATTGATGCCATTTATAGAATTTTATCTCAAAGTACAAGGTTGTTAAAGAAATCATTTTCTTATCATCACATCAACATTAGAACGAAGTTGGAAATCTTCAGCACAAGCCTGCCATCACATCAACATCAACACAAAGCTAGAAATATTCAACACAAGGATGACATCAAATCAACATCAACACGAAGTGGAAATCTTCAACACAAGGATGACATCACATCAACATCAACACAAAGCTAGAAATATTCAACACGATGCTGGAATAACATCAACATCATCATGAAGTTGGAAATCTTCAGCACAAGGCTAGAATCACATCAACATCAACACGAAGTTGGAAATATTTGGCACGAGGTTGGCATCACATCAACATCAACACGAAGCTATAAATATTCAACACAAGGCTGGAACAACGTCATCAACATCATGTGCAACAAAATGAGGTGGGTGCAACAAAATTCTGTGGTACTCTGACATATCCAAAGGATCTGTCCAGGGATGATCAGTCCCCTAGGATATAAAATCCTAACTGAGCTACCCACTATTGGTCAAGATACCATAGTATCATCAACACCACTCCCCCTTTTGAGGGAGGTCCTTTCAGACTATACCAAACTTGTCTTGAAATTATTTAAACTTTACATGAGACAGAGGCTTGGTCTACAACCTGCTCATCTGTGCCAACATATTGGAGCTTTAAAGCTCCCCTCTGCATCATATCATGAGTGAAGTGATGCCAAATATCTATGTTCTTTGACTCATCATGGAACACATCATCTTTATACAACTTTGGTTATAACGACGACTTTCATCTCTAAATCAAATAGATATGTCAACAACATCCAAAGCCATATGGCTTCACAACTAGCGAAACATGAAATAATGTATTATGCTTCTTCCATGCTGGGAGAAATGATGGATTGCTCCCTACTCTGCCATGAAGTCATGGCTGGCCCCAGATTGAAACAACATCATGAAGTGCTATTTCTACCAGAAACACTTCCAGCTCAATCTGAATCAATATATACATACAATCTAAAGTCATGATCACTAATACAACAAAGACCAAAATACAACGTACTCTTAAGGTATCCCATCACATGTTTTGCAGCTACAAGGTGAACACGTCTAGGCTCTACCAGATACTAACTCAAAAGGTGTTCACATCAAAACATATATCCGGTCTTTTATTTGTCAGATACATCAATGAGCCAATAGTCTGTCTGTACATAGTAGCATCAACCAATTCTGACGAGGTACCTACCAGGAGCTTCAACTTCGTTTCCATGGGTGTGTTTATGGATTTATATTCCAACATATCAAACTTCTTCAATATTTCAACTGCATACTTCCCTTGGTTAAGTAATATATTCTATGGGCTCTGCCAAACTTCAAGACCTAAGTAATAATGCATTGAGCCTAGGTCTTTCATCTCAAATTATGCAATGAGATTCTTCTTACAATTTGTGATGAGATTTTCTTCTTTAGTTAAGAATAAGTCATCCATATACAACAATAATATAACTGGCTCATAACCTTGAAGTAAAGGTTAGAATCAACTTTACTCTTGGTAAATCCCAAGCTCATCATGAAACTATCAATTCTACCATACCAAGTTCTAGGAGCTTGCTTCATATTGCAAACATGAGTCTTTCTATATTTAAATTCAAATCAATTTTTCACATCACTTTGTACCAACCCGATACACTTGCTCAACTGCAACTCAATCTGCACAATCATGTGCTAGCTCTATGTGATTTTTGCAAAGAACTATCTCTCTCACTTCTTGAGAGTATGTCCTTTCCTATTTCTGCAACTATTCCTTCTAGAACTGGGACTCTTCACCTGTAGCTGCTTTGAAGCTGAGAATGGTTTCTCCATTCTCACTTTGACTACTGAAATATGAGAGTAACTCCTCTACTCCATCATGGAAACAACTTCATCTGAAACTGAGAGTGGCTCAATAACTGATACTAAAGGTATCTCTTCTTCTTTCACGGAGGTAACTCTATATTTTGTTGTAGTCATGTTTCCATGACCCAACTAATGTACTGCACCAATTTCCACTCAATTTTAAATATGGGGATTTCTCCCCTTGCATCTCATACTATATATGAATCATGATTGTTCTGGTTGTCTTCATGAATACTAGAACTATTTCTTCAATTATTGGAGTAAGTGTCTCATCATAATCTTCTCCCTCTTCCTGGGAGAATCGTCTGGACACACATCAGGCTTTGTACATCCTCTTCTCCCTCTTCCTGGGAGAATCGTCTGGACACACATCAGGATTTGTACATCTGCAACATGCTTGATCTGTTAGATAAATCTTGGAAGTCAATACTGACTTCTCTTCTAGTCTCACGGAAAAATCCATATCCTAGTATTCTCATGGCATCTGTCTCCTAGTCCTGGAAGTTGTTTCTTTATTTGATCCTTTTTGAGATCGAGTTTACTCTCAATTTCTGCTGATTCTAGAAGGAATTCATCATCTCTTATGGGGTATACTTGGTGTTGAATACCAAGTCTAAATATGAAAGGTTGATTCAGACTTCAAACGAGTTCTGCTTTTCGTCAAGGTGGCTTCATTATTCTTTGACCAAGTATTATGTGAGTTCTTTTTCTAATGTTTGGTCATCTTTGGAGCCTTCTGCTCCTTACAATCAATCTCCATATGAGATACTATGGATCTAAAAAATAGCTTCTTCTTCATATTCTTTGGTACATGGATGTATACCGTCATGTACACGACTTGGGTAGTTTGCTTCATGTCTCATCTAATTTGTTTCCTTATGTAACCTTCACTATAGCTTCCTTAGGGTTATCACCTATGACCTGAACCAAGGTCAACAAAACAACATGAAAGAATAATACTCTTTTGATAATAGAAATAAAACAATAACACAAATAATCATCATAGTAGCTCCTTTAGAGATATCACTTGTGACCTACCTGAAAAAAGATCAAAAGTAAGAAATACAATACGAAATGAGAACAACACTCTTCTAGTGTTGTGATCAAACATTCCTCCATGGTAACCTGGAACCAACACAAGAATTTTCTCCTAGAGGAG
Source organism: Picea sitchensis (assembly GCA_010110895.2). NCBI lineage: Eukaryota > Viridiplantae > Streptophyta > Pinopsida > Pinales > Pinaceae > Picea > Picea sitchensis. The sequence goes on along the minus strand of SNQJ01S0007468.1, from coordinate 77,691 downwards.
ATATTAGTTGTATATGGTAAATGATTACATTAAGCATTTATCTCAATATGCTCAAAGGCTACCAAGCATAATACTTTTCAAAGACTGCTACCTCAACTATAGTTTTTACTTGTAATGGGGTAGTTATCAACTTGTCATGTGCAACTTTGAATCTTATCAACTTAATTAATCAAACCTGGAACCTGGAGTCTTATCCTCAAGAATGGATGTGTTTCTTTTCTTCCAAGTCTCCTTCGCTCAAAATGACAAGTGTTTTCTTCAACCTGTCTTCTGTACTAAGACAATATGCTATCTTGATAGAAGGTTGGGTTAGAGAATAAATTCTATGATCTCAACTTTAATCAATCTAATACCTTGACTTTAATTTTGACCAAAATTTAGTATGATGGTCATAGCTTCAACATGCAACCTAGATCAAAATAATGTCATAACAAGTAGATGCATATTAGAATAATCAAACTTGGGTTGCATTATTCCTCTGAATGTGTTGGATCTAAGATCCTTCTGGATCTATGGCAAGCAATCCATTCTCTTGCAAATACTCTTTAAAGCTTAACAATTTAAACATATGTGAGTACATACCACTTATAGTAGTGGCACCAACTAGTAGAAACGATAATAATTACCAACCCTTTAAAAACTTCAAGGGTGTCTGCAACTGGTACTACAACTGATACTTCAACTTATACTGCAACTGATTCTGAAATTGCAATTGCAACTTAGGGTTTTATGAGGAAACCCTAAATTTTCAAACTTCAAATTTTGAAATTCCGACCCAGGGACTAGATGCACTGGGCTGAGGCGAGTTTGCTGGAGCTGTTAGATTTCAAAAAATCCAAGTTTTTCCCCTTGAAACTTGACCTGTGGAAATCTGGACTAGTACTTCTGGTACTGGTTCTGGTTTCCTGGTTTTATGGTACTTCTGGTTTTCTAGTACCAGTCAAAGCTAGGGTTTGAATTTATGGAGGCTCTATCCACTGAAAATGCGCACTCAAGATGCCAAAAGATTCACTAGGGTAGGGCACACTTTTCTAGATGGTTTTTAGGAAAAAAATCCTCTCCAACAAAAAACCCTAATTTTCTTGTATGACAACAATGACATTTTTTCTTGTCCAGTGAAAGGTGCTCTCTTCAGCTTAGCTCTGATACCATGTTAAGTTTTGAGCTATTATTAGGTTTATTTTCAATTTACTAGATAACCATAGCATAGGTAGGATCACTAAGAGAAACACAATCACAAGATACACATCATTTATCTTGGGAAACCCTCATGGGGGAGAAAACCCAACAAAACTTCCTTAATATAGATAGCCAATACAATGCCAAGACAATAAACCAAAATACTAGAGAATATCCAACACTGATCAATGTGCCTCTTTCTTCCTTCTTCTCCCAACTGCAGTTCTCGAAACTTGCACACTTGATGAGTGAATTAGTGAGTGAAAAAATAAGGTGCTAGCCTCCTTTATTTATACTAGTTAGCAGACGCTAGAAAGGTGTCTCTTCACTAGGCAGGGCCAACTTCTCTTCTTAGTGATTAAAACCAATTTAATTAGGCATGGGGGCCGACTTCTTAATTTGCATAATATAATTAGGGTTTGACCAATCCATAAAAGGGGATTTGGTCAAGTACAAATCCTGACATGATCAATTCACAAAAGGGGATTGATCTAATGAATCATAACTCAATAAAAAATAGAATACTCTTTGCAGTTACAATATTTTATCAAGTTGTACCCATCATATGGCTATTGATGCTTCTCTCTTTTCTTCATTGAGTAAAGTTACAAAAAAAATAATCTTTGTTGTATATGAATATGCACTTACTATTGTTGGTTATAGTAGGTTTGAATGTTAGAATGGTGTGATTAATGATGTTTATCATAGACCATGTTTGAGTGGAAATTTGTTGTTTGTATCCCAACTAACCTAGAATGACAAGAATGTTGAATTTTTCCTGATAGGTTTGTTGTGAAGGATATTAACAATGAATTTATTGTTGTTGTTGAGGCTATTCTTGACCATAAATACATATTGCATAATTTATGTTATTTTTATAAGTAGGATCCAAGAACTCACTCATAGCCAAGATTGATGATTAGAGAAGAATTTAACATGAGTGACTTGGACATTTGAATTTTTGAAATATGAAATTGACAGTGAAGTTTAATATGGTTAATGGAATATCTAGGGAAATTCCTCTTGATGGTGTATGCAAAGGGTATGCTTTTGGTGTATGTAAAGGGTGTGCTTGTGAGGCATCACTAATTTGAATTTGATATAGGGAAGGCATGGAGATCAAAGACTAACTTGGGACTTATCCATAGTGACCTTTGTACAATGAGTCAACCACATTTAGTAGGTACAAGGTATGTTTTTACCTTCATTGATGTTTTTTCTAGGTATACTTGGGTACACTTCTTGAAAAATAAGGATTATGTCTTTGAAAAGTTCAAGAAATGTAGGGAATTGGTTCAAAAGAAATGCGATCAACCTCTGAAATTTATAATTTCTAAAAAAGGAGTAGAATATGTGAGCAAGGACTTTAAGAACCCCTTGTCACAACATATTAATCTCTTGGTAGATATATGTACCTTACACACCTAAGAAAAATGATCTTTATGAAAGGAATATTTAAACCTTGATTGAAATGGAATGGAATTTTCTTTAGGCCAAGGGTATACTGACTAGGTTTTGGGCAGAGGTTGTCCACTGCTTAAACTACCTTGCACTGCACATAATTTAGACCAAATTTGTATAGGATATGGTTCCTCTTAAGAATGGATTTGAATAAAAACCTTAGTCAAACATCTCATAACATTTTGATGTATTGCATGGGCTAATATTCTATATAATAAAAAAAATAAGTTGGATGCAAATATTCATGCTTGTATGATGGTGGGATATTTTGATGAGTTGAAAGCCTAAAAGTTATTTGCTCTAGTCAAACAAGAATTTATTTACAGGAGGGATGGTGTATTTTATGAAAACACTTTAGATATTGCTCTATTAAACTCCTCTTCTATTTTGCTAAGCATCAATCCATTTGAAATGGTGAAAAATTATGGATTGATTGACTATTACATAACATCAAATACCATGTTGACCAACTTCTTGACTAGACATTTGACCCATGTAACGGATCTGATTTGAAATTGACCTTCTATAGTAGATTTGATTACAAGAAATGGGTTGTTTAATATTTTTTTTATGAACTCTCATAGTGATTTTGATGTAGTAACTCCCCTTGCAAGGGAAATTTGGCTTCCTTGATGAGAAACTATGACAATTGAAGCTATTGGTGTTGATGCAGGGAATGTAAATGACTCAAGGAAGACTAGATGACAAAAACAAAATAATAGTGTTTCTTTAATGGAACACTTGCTAGAGGAATGTGATCCTAATAGATATGCAGATGCTAATGGTTGACCTAAATGGGAGAATGTTATGACCAAGAGTACAATTCATTGATGAAGAATAAAAATCAGGATTTAGTTTCTCAACTGGAAGGAAAGACTCTGGTGAAATGTCAATGGGTTTACATGACCAAATTTATATATGGAGGCATTATTAAGAGGCATAATCCATCAACTGGTAGAAAAATGATTTGTTTTAGCAAGAAGGAATCAACTACATTGAGACATTTTCCCTTGTTGCAAAGATGAACTATGTTCAACTTATTCTTTAACTTGCTCCTTTTTTGGATGGGAGGTACATCAGGTGCATGTAAAGGGTGCTTTCTTACATGGTGATATCACTAAGGAAATTTATATAAGCGGTCTCTAGGATTTGAAAAGGATGGCATTCTTGTGTGTTGATTGAAGAAATAATTATATGGTTTGAAACAATCCCCATGGCATGGTATGAGAAGATAGATAAGTTATTTCTCAATTTGGTTTCAAATGTTGTGAATCATATCACAACATTTATGTTTTAAATGTTGTGAATCAAATCAAAATATTTTATGTTTTCAATGTTGTGAATCGGATCATAATATTTTATTTTTAAAATGTAGATGATTGTACTTTAATTGTTGCACTATATGTTAATTATTTAGTCATTAATGGAGTGTTGTCCCTTGACCAAGTTTTGGGAGATCCTTGGTCAAGTTTGACCTATTTTGGGACTTCGATAGCTTGTTGAAGGCGGAGTGCAAGACGAAGCAGAGATCGCGGGATCTCAACCCCTTTTTGGGTCCTTTTTGGGATTTGGGATTATGTAACAGGTATGGGGATGTCGGCCCATGGGTTTACCAATGTTTAGGCCTATTTTGTAAAGTATAAATAGATGTCTAGGCATTGTAAGGAGAGGCATATAGATATATCTATGTGATATTGGGCGAAGTGCTAAGTATGGATTGTAGATGCTTTGTGCATACTATGTGAGACTTGTAGAGATACGTGCAAGTAATTGTAAGAAGGCTTGGTGCTATACCCTAACTTGAAGAAGGAGGATATGGCGGAGTGAATGCATATCTCCTGTCTTCTGCAGAGTAGGATTTTGATGCTATGTGCCTGTAAGAAGCTTGGCTAAAGATAATAAAGAAGAAGAGTTGGTGGACGTAGCCCCAGGGTGGGGTTTAACCACATACATGCTGTGTTGCTATGCTTTGTGCGATGTGTTTATGTCTTTACTTGCTAAGTGCTTTGATATAGATAGATAGTTCTATTTATGCTTTGTGCTAACGATGTATATGGATGTTGGATCTGACCTATGTGAATGTGATTAGTGCTTGAATCTACTAGATCTAATCTACCTCTCTATGATAAGTGCTTAAATACATCAGATTTGAATGAATGATGCAATGCTCTGTTTTATCTGCGGAGTAGATAATGGTCTAATATTGATGAACTGCCAGTGCTAAGTGCTTTGTTAAGTGTTAGAATCACACTATTAAGGTGATACAATCACACACCGTGGTACCTGCTTAAGGTTGCAGACATCCGAGTCCTACAACCACCCCTTCCCCACCGAGTGAGACTGCATCTGTTTCGTAGGTGCTGCCAAAAGGGCCGGTAGTTAGGGTTTTGCTGCTATCACAGCTGAACCTGGTTCACCGCTCCGCAACATGGAGGTAGTGTTGTGTTTGAAGAAATAGTAGAAGATATTTGAAATGGATAACATTGGTTCGTTGCATTTCTTTTTGGGCATCCAAGTTTTGTAGATGGATGATGATATCCTTCTCTCTCAACCTAAATATGTGTTGAATCTATTACAAAGGTTCAAATATGGAAGACTTTAAAGCATGTGTTGCACCTTATCATTTGGGAGTGAAACTAACTAAGGAGTGTGATTTTTATAAAGTTGATGTGACTCTGTACAAGTATCTTATTGGTAGCCTCATTTATTTAAATGAGAGTCAACATGGTATATCCTTTGTTGTTAGCGTGGTCTTCAAATTCATGTAAGATTAGAAAAAGAGCAAGTTAAAATTTGAAAAGAGGTTTGTTCACTATATCAAGGGTAAATACAACTTGGAATAAAGTATCACAATAAAAATATGAATGTGATTATATTGACACAAATAGGGTTAGATATGGAGATAACAAGAATTCAACTTCATGCTATGTGTTTCATCCTGGATTTTGACCCATAGTCTGGTCTGGTAAAAATCATAAGGAAGATTATCTATCATCCATCCATGTTGAATATAGAGGTTTAGTAAATGTTGGGACCGAGGAAGTGTGCATTCACAACCTAATTGGTGAGCTTGGATTCCAAATTGAGGAGTCGATTATAATGTATAGTGATAATCAAAGTTCAAAATGTAATTATCCAAAAACCTTGTTGCTCATAGTAACATGAAGCATGTGGAGCTTCATGCCCATTATTTATAACAATTGGTACAATAAAATGTTGTAATTCTTATTTAGTATAGGTCCGGAGATGATTAGATCACCGATATATTTACAAAGACATTAACAAAAGATAATTTTTGGGAGGGGACTAGAATTACATATTCACATTTTTGCATAGAGAGTAGATTTTACATGAAGTTTTCTAGCCAACAATGGAGTTTTGAGTGTTAAAACTTGAAGGTGGTTGTTGTAGGCAAGTTTGGTAGTTGTTTGGAGCTGAAAATTTGTGGAGAAAGAGGATGTGTGCTTGGGAGTAATGTGTTGTTCAAAATTCGCCAAGGAAGCACACGTTTTACTACTGGGTGAATTTGTGTTGCAACTATAGAATTCCTGAGGTCCCAACAAGTAGAATTATTGTCCAACCTGTGATGGAATCTCTACAGGGGAGTGGAAAGGCCCAAGGAACCATGAGCAATGAAGGGGGATTCCATCCCTTGAGTTGTGCAGGTTGAGGGGAAGAGAACTGGTGGACTGTAATTTGTTGTGATAATTGATTGTTGAGATGGGGACATTAGCTATCCTTAGGGACCACTGTCTCTTGTGGATTCATAGCCACAAATCGGGGGTGGTTTTCTGTTGAGATCCAAAACATCAAGCCTATGTTTGGGAGGAACCTCCATCCTCTGTAGTAGGTTATACATTTTATAAGATAAGTGTTCTATTTGTTGTGTTTACTCATGTATGATGTTGATATAGTTGTTGTACAATTTACTCTGAGATATATTTGGTTATTATTGCTTGTTGTGAGTATAATGATGCATTCAAATATATATATATATTTAAGTGGTTGAATAATGTTGTATGCATATAGTTTCTACACTACATAGTTAATAAATTACATTTATGTTTTTAATTAGCATGGTCCATTGTGTAAGCTTGAATGTCATGTTGTGTATGTTATTTCCACATTTAGAATTGGACCTATCATAAATTTTGTTTGGGTCGTTTTAGTAAGTGAYGTGATCCAACTAGGGGGGTGGGTACATTACATAGTGGTATAAAAAATTAAGTTCAACAATAGACCAGTATGGGCCAAGAACCAATGTGAATTTGGGAAAATTTGTTGTCATAGGTTTTGATCTATGACAAATTTGGGGGGGGGAAATTGTGATAACAAGAGAGAAATCCCCAAATTCATGAGAAAAATCAGAGATATAATTGCCTCAGAACCGTCTGAGATGTTTAATGGAATCAATCACCTGAATTACAGAATTGGATTCGATCTACAATGTCAAAATTCACATTTTAATGGAGTTTGATGAAGCTGGGAGAGTTTGAAGAATTAACGGCCAGATTGCGTTTGATATCAAGATTGACAACCTAGATTAATTTTGATAAATTTAAAAAAATTATAAGGATTTCAGAGGTTACTAAGGTCTAGAAAATCACCGAACATGATTTTTTTTAGCCATTTGAAAAAATAATCAAATTGACGACAGAGATTCATTTTTTATTCTTTAAAAAATGGATCAAATCAACGGTCTGGATTCGTTTTTAGTTGTTGGGAGGTTGGGGATGATCAACGACCAAGATTCAATTGGGAGGTTTTCGAAGTGGAGTAGATCGATAATCGAGATCATTTAGAATAATAGATCAATGACCTAGATTAATCGAAGAATATTTGAAAATTAAGTGTTGGAGTTGGCCAAAGGAAATCACTGACTGTCGATGGTCGGGTTGGTCGGATTGGCGAAGTGTTTTGGTCACCAACAATTGATGACTGATGGTTGGGCTTCAACCAATTTTGCGAGGTGTCAGTGCATTCGAAGGAAATCGTCGATGTCCGATGGTTGGGTGTCGGTTGATTTGAAAAAGTGTTTTGATCAAGCAAGAGAAATCGTCAATGGTTGATGATCGAGTGTCGACCAATTCAGTGAGGTAGTCGGGTCATCTAAGAGAAATGTTCGATGGCCAATGGAGAAAAGAGGGTGATGATGTGTCATGCCACATTAGAATCCATGTGTCATGCCATGTCAACATCCACATGTCATGCTACATCATCCCAATGACATGTTATAGTCTACATGTCATGCTACGCCAACATCCATGTGTCATGCCACATCAACGATTTCCATGCCAGCTATCAGGTATGGACGATGGTCAAAGGTTGGGTCAACCGATCTAGAGAAGTGTTTCTTCAGTCGACAGGGATCGCCAACGATCAATGGCTGGCAGTTGAGTCAGCAAGTTTAAAAAGGTATCACAATTGTTTTCCAAGAGAAATGACCAATGATTGATGGTCAATGATCAGGCGTTAGGGAGATTCGTGGACGAGTTTGGTTTAGCAGTGAGAATCATTGATCGACTAATCATCAATGGAGATCAGATCAAAGACTCATATTTCACCTGATTTGAGATCAATGACTCAGATTTAAATGGGTTTCTATGACAATAAAACAATCAATTCTATATGAAAGTTTTTGGTTTTTTCATATTTTTGAAGGTCATGAACTTGCAGGGTGATTTTGAGGTTCTAAACGACATTTTTAGGAAATCAAAACACATGAGAACAAAGTATACCAAGGCACAATGTGTCTTTGCAACTTAAACAAAAGAACTCAGAGACAACTATCCAATGAGCTACTTCGGGTATAAAATAGAGCTTGTATGAGAAAGTTACAACTGGAACAATTAAGGGAAAATTTTTCCGCCATATTACTTCCACAGGGCATAACTCCTTGCTCAGAATTCCATTTTTGGATTAGGAGCAATATATGGAAATGTTATGAACCATATAACACAAGCATGGAGCCATATTTAGAATCTAGGTATGTAAAAGTGTGCAGAAAGAGAAATAAGACACCTGTAGCACACAGGGATAAAAGGGGAAAGCAATCAACTTCTTTGGACCATAACTTTCAGCTCAGAGCTTAGATTTGAGAAAAAAAATAGTCATTGGAAAATTCTTGAGGACAATAAGACATATACATCCATATAGAAATTTGAATTAGGTGCTAAAATTTTCTTAGTAGTAATAAAGAGATTTATGTAATAGTAAGTGAGTAGAAAATTACAACTTGTGGATGTTGTAACTTTTCACTCAGAACTTAGAATGAGGCATGAGTACTGTTATCACCATAACAATTTTCAGACAGGGTCGAGGTCTCGAAAATTTAGTGAGGAGCTACATTGTTATGGAGGCATGATAGTTTGGAGAATAAGGGTCACATATAGTGGCACATGGACAAATATAGCGATGATGCGGAAGTGATGAGACCTGACCAACCACAGATCTCAGGTGTCATAGATCAATGGTTAGCAACCATATCGGGCATTGAAATATCACGAGAGTTATTTGTTCTAAGGCAGGCCAGGGAAATACCATGGTTTCAAAACATGGACATGCGATGCTCCCTAAAGTATATCAGGGGGAAAAGAAGGTGAGCGCGAAACCGCTCAACCATGCCTCAATGTCACGTGTTCTAATGCCATTTGAATTCATGCAGGGAAAGGAAACGATTGGTCAAATCACCTCATGCCACTTGTTCAGGTACTTTATGTCCGTGCGATGCCAGGTAAGCACCGCCAGATAACTAACTCAAAGTCTCATCATTCAAAATAGATTGGCCAAATGTGATAAAACAACGTACCTACAGGTACTCTTGTTAGTAATTCATGAATAAAATTCAAAGACTATCACTCTTCAAAATATGGATGGCATTATTTAGTTTTGGGAAATCAATGCTTCATTCGTAAGTAGAGTAATCTCAAACTAGATCAACTTCCTAATTTTTGTGAAGTTAAGGAAGACGAAAATCGTGTTTTCTGCAAAATTGAGAGACATGGACCAAGCCGATCAAACAACATCCAGTGAAATAGGATTTTCAACCAACATGGAAAATCCATCAATGAGTAAGAAAGAGAAGTCGATTGCACTGATATTAGCAACCAAATTCCATACTGACCCTGCGATAGAACCAGAATCAGAGGTCATACTAAATCCTATCATGAGGGATTTAATCATCAACGAACCCATGGAAACGCACTACAAATGAGCAGTAAATAGGAAGAGGAGCAAGCGACAGAAGACAAGAGTTAGAGCTGAGGTGGTCAAAAGTGTTGGGGAAAATCAACCAGTTTGGTTGAACACTCTAAAAGAGGAAATCACCAAGCTGGAATAAGTTCTCAGGTTGAATTGAGTACGTTTAAGAAAATATTGGACATATGGCGTTCAATGAAAAAGCCTCAGATATGTCAAACCTATTTATAACACTCCCTGTAAAGTAGGAGAATAGATGTTATGTGTTACTCTTTTGTGTAACAAATCTCTATCTTTAGACCGTGGGGAAGTTGAGTCGTTTTGAATCCTACATGTAAATTTTCTATATATATCATCCCAAGGATAAATAAAGCATGAGCCAAAAGGGGGCCTGCCCTCGTTCCAAGTAGAATTTGTAAAATCATGGAGCTAAACTGAATATACGATGCAAAAGCAATTTTTGAATTGTTTATGAAAATATTCTAATCGACTGTGATATGAGTTCTGTCTTCATTCATAGTGTGTGTTTCCCGTGTCTTTAAAATTCCATTTACAATTCCTTCTTTTAAATTGGAGAGTTAAAAGTTTGGAATTCATTTGATGATGCTCTAGACTTAGCAATTTAAATTCATGTGATTCTCTTATCAACTATTTCAGAATTCATTTTAATATGCTCTGAAGTAGTTATGTGTTTTCATTTTTCTTCTTTTGCCATGCAAATTTCAATTTGAAAACTCGGATTCATTGCCTCACTTAGCCTTTCTCCTCTAGATAGTTCTAATGACTTGCCACTGCTTTATTCATTTCTGACTCCATAGACCAAATGTCACCCCCATTTCTTCAACAACTTTATAATACCCCCCCAAAACAAACCAAATCTAGCCAATGATTTCCAAAGAAATATCAAGTGACATGAGAGAGCCCTCTCTGAGTTGAGCATGATAGTGCCCAGCTCTAACGCTGGTTGAAACAGTTACCTCTGTCATTTTTCTATCAACCGAACAAAATTTACAGAGTGCTAACAAGTACAACCATTGAAGAGATATGTCGAGGAAGAATGTATTTAAGGAATCATATTTTAACTTAGTGCATTGTGTTCTTCATAAATTTATGTAATAACTTGTATTCTAATTAATAAATATTTTACGATATGATTAATTCTAACAACAATTATTGCATGCACATTCTTGCAGAGTTAGATGTTGGTTGTGGAGCCTGGTTATCTTCCTGATTTAGAGGTCTTTTACTTTCAGACGTGTTTATACCCCATGAAATATTTACACCCCAGAAGTATGTACACTCTTCTACGCAGGGGAGTGCAGAGGGGGGGTACCCCCTCTGCGGGGTCCGGGGGGGGCTATCCCCCC
>SNQJ01S0007468.1:20216-55987 GCA_010110895.2 Picea sitchensis | reverse complement strand
AGAGAACAAGAGTTCTCCCTTACACCACCCTGCCACCCTGGTTTCTCTGGCTGCAACCAGATGGAAGCTACAACTCCCTGTGTTCAAGCACCCACTTGAACCTATGAGGACAACAGTATTCCCTAGCACCTCCCTTCCACCCTGAAATATAAATCTTTGCTACTGAAACTTATTACAATGATATGATGTTCAACAATGGCTTACCAGACTCATCACTGTTCTGCTGCATTTCGTTGCTCTGTCTGCCTCATTGCCTTTCTGCACACATGAATTGCAATGTCTGTTCTTCTTCTTTTTATGCTCTGTGCGCCATGTCCATTCACTGCACAGTTCCTCTTCTGTTCAATTCAGATGCTGCACTCTCCTCCTTCTTCACACATGAATCACCTTCACCAACAACAACCACAACAAAATCCAACAACAACAACAACCCCTTCTCTTCTCTGCACCATGTATATATATATAGCTTCTATGCATCTTGTGCATGCAATATTCGCCATTCCTCTGCATGCTCATACCGCGCCAATCTCCTCCACATCTCAAGTGATCTTTGTGATCATCATCGCGACTCTTCAACTTCTTTGGTAGTTCAACCCCTGTGTCTATCATCACTAGGTGTTAAGCCGAGATTCCTTTTTCTCTCTGGAAGTTGAGACTCTTCATCTTCTCTGTTACAGTCAAGCTCATCCTTTCTGTTTTAGTTATGAGCTCAAACCCTTATCCAACTGTCAATTTCCTCCACAAATCGTCTTCATTCCACTGGCAGATTCCATGTGACTCTTCAGCTCCTCTGGAAATCACACTGAAGTCTCTTCACATCCTCTGGTAGAAACCATCAATGGTTTCTAGCAGTTTCACTGCATCGTGCAACAATAGCCCTCCGATCTTGTTCAAATTCACCTGCACCGTTGGATTGATTCCATGGGATCTTGCATTCATCTCGACATTTCGACATTCGACAATTCTATGCTGAGTTTCTCGACACTTCATTTCGCGATCTCCGAAGTTCCGATACAGAACTTTTCTACACTAGCTCCTTCCCCAATATGACTATGGTCATAACCAAGCACCTATGCAAATATCGCTTTTCACGAATTCGCGTTTCGTGAATTTGGAGATGAGGCATATTGAATTTCCAAGTCGCGATCTCCGAAACCCTGAAATGGAGCTTATCTGGGCTGACTCCTTCCCTTCTCATGATCATGGGCTATGACCACAACCTTATGCATAAGGCGCTTTCGCGATTTCACATTTCGTGAGTTTGGATAGGAGACATCCGAAATGGCGTGGGATCAACGATCCTGATCATAGCTTCATTCAACTGCTGCGATTGAATCACAATTTCGCATATCGCGAAATCGACATTCTTGTTGCATTGTTTACTTGCCTCTCCATGTTGCGATCCCCAAAACTTCGAGATGGAGTTAGATAAACAGTCCAGATATAAGCTTGATTCTACGGCTGCGATTAGTCGCGATTTTTCATATCGCGAAATCGGGATTCCTGTTTCATTGTTTCTTTGACATCTCCAACACGCGATCCTCGAAACTTTGACATGTACTGGAATCAACGGTCCAGATTTAACCTTGATTCAATGGCTGCGATTAAATCACGATTTTGCATATCACGAAATCGAGATTCCTGTTGCATTGTTTCTTTGACATCTCCAACACGCAATCCTCGAAACTCCGACATGGATTGGAATCAACGGTCCAGATTTAACCTCGATCTGACGGCTCATATTAAGTCGCGATTTCGCAAGTCGCGATTTCGCAAGTCGCGATTTCGCATATCGCGATTACGCCCGCTTCTCCTTGTTATACTTTAAAAGGTGTGTAGGTTCTCCTTGATCCAACGATGGTCGGGTCCTGCGCTTGGATCTAACGTTTGAGATCTGTCCTACTGTTCAACGCTCTTCTTGTCTATATTCTGATATGACGGCCCTCATTCTTTCGGGAATTTTGAATGAGATCCAACAATCAGAAATGCTTCTCGGGCCTTCGATCATTTTATCAATGTTGCGTTGCCTTAGATCATTCGATCTTCCTGGACTTATCTTCTATTTGCCTGTTGATCATTTCTGTTGTACTCAAGCCATCATCACTGTTGTACTTTCCATCGTTGCCTTCGATCATTCGATCTACCTGGACTTATCTTCTATTTTCATGTTGATCATCGATGCTGTACTCAAGCCATCATCACTGCTGTACTTGCCATCAATGATAAGCATATGCTGCCTGTTAAACATTTTCCAACAGTAACTTCATTGTAAAATTGATCCCCACTTCTCTTTATAAAAGTGGGTCACTTCATAAATCAACTTACACCACCACATGGTCCTTTGGTTACAGTTTATGATTTTTTTTAAAAGGGCATAACTCTCACATCTGAAGTTCGTTTTCAGTGCCTTTTTTTTAAAACCTCCTAACTTTTTGAGATCTTTCCATCCAAATCATCAGTTTCAGCTTTTAAATCCATATTATCTGCATAATTAATATGGATTCTACAAGTAATCTCTTTCTTACCAACACCAACTACTTACAATAAAAATCCCATATGAATGATTTATTAAGAAGTAAAGGCTTGTACTAGATTACTTTGGGAAAGGAAACAACACCCCATTGATGCTGATAAGAAAGTCAATTGGGATAATAGGAATGACGAAGCACGTGGATTAATAAGAATGTCCATCTCTCCTCATTTAAGGTTCCACCTTCAATCAATTGATCAACCCAAAGAAGATTGAGACAAGATTGAATCTGTGTTTGGTAAACACAATATTATTCGAGCACAATAGTTAGAAAATCAAGTATCGACTTTAATTCCATTTTTTTTTCTTGTATTCAAGACTATCTATCTAAGTTTAAAACAATCAAAACTTTATGTGAAGAATGTAAGATAAATATAGAAGAAGATCATTGCATCTATCTTATTCTTTCTACGCTAGGTAGTGCATATTTTGTGTTTGTATCTACCTTTTATGCCATGCAAGAGGCTCTAGGGACAACTTATAAAAAAACCCAGTCTTGAGAACTTTTGTGATGCTTTTATTGGAGAGCAAGATAGGCTTGTACAACTTGGAGTGATCAACACTGCAGATACCTCCAACAAAGCTTTAGTCATCCATCAGAAAGATAAACCCAAGAATCCCAAGAAGTAACATCCTTACCACAACAACAAACAATATAAGGGTCTCAAACCCACTCAGACAACTTCCACTCCTAATGGTGACAAAAGAGCAAAATATAAAAGTAAGAAGACTAACATACATTGCAATTTTTGTGATAAAGATGGTCATGATGAGTCCAAATGTTTCAAGAATATGGCATCTTTAGAAGCAACGATGAAGAAGCAAAACATCAATATTGATTCTACTACTTCTTCTTCTTCTCATGGACATGCACTTTCTGCTTCTGGTTTCTCATTCAATACAACTTCTACTTCTTCTTCTAATGAGTGGCTTATTGATTCTGGAGCATCTTATCATATGGATAAGGATAGAGACATATTTTCTTCTCTAAATGAATGTAGCACCAAGAAAATATCTTTTGGTGATGATAGATCTCTTAGTGTTGAAGGATCTAGAACAGTTCAAGTAGAAAACGGTCATTTCAATGATGTATTATGTGTTCCAGATCTTTCTTGTAACCTTCTATTAGTATATCAAATCACTCATTCAGGTGAAGGTAAAAAAATAGAGTTTTCACCTCACCAAGTTGTAACCAAGGATCTAAAAGATCCTAAGCATGTTTTTGCAATTGGAATTGCTGATGATATTACCAGGTTGTACAAGTTTGACAACTTTGGGTCATCATCTTTTTCATTATTTTTTGTTGCTCATAGAGATGACTTGAGAAAAATTTGGCATGAGTGGTTTGGTCATCTAAACTATCGCTCATTGCAACAACTATGTAATCAAAATATGGTGACTGGTCTTCCTCTTGTTTCATGCAAATATGGTATTTGTGCTGGTTGTGTTCTTGGAAAACATCATCGGGACAATTTTGACAAATGTGTCTCTTGGCACGCCTCAGGCCCTTTGCAGCTTGTTCACAGTGATTTGTGTGGTCCACTCTCTTCTCCTTATTTTCTGGGTGCAAGCATTTCTTAACTTTAATTGATGAATTTTCCAGACATACTTGGGTTTACTTCTTAAAACTTAAGAGCGAAGGTTTTGAAAATGTTTTGGCCTACAAGGCCCTTGTAGAAAAACAATCTGGACATCAGATTCAAAAGTTAAGGACATATAAAAAAGGCGAATATATGAACAATAATTTTACAAGTTATTGCACTACACAAGGCATCCAAATGCAACACATTGTTCCATATACACCACAAAAAAATGGTGTTGCTGAGAGAAAGAACCCCACATTAAAAGAAATTGCTAATTGTATGATCCAATGTAAGGGATTAAGTCTAAAGTATTGGGTGGAAGCAATCAACTATGCAAATTACATAGTAAATCACTCTCCCACAAAGGCTCTTAAAAATATAACACCAGAAGAAGCTTGGACTAAAATTAAACCAGATGTAAGTCACTTCCGTGTATTTGGCAGTATAGCATGGGCTCACATTCCTGATGAGAAAAGGAAAGCATTGCAACCTAAAAGTAGAAAAGGAAAGCATTATAACCTAAAAGTGAGAAATGCATATTTGCTTGGTTATTTTCAAGATGTCAAAGGTTATAGAATTCTTCAACCACATTGTAATGAAATTATGGATTAGAAGAGATGTTAAATTTGATGAAAATCTCTTGCCCTCGGGAGCCTAATTTGACGATTGTGCCTTCTTCTACTTGCGATCCATCTTCAATATTTGTGCCTTCTTCTCGTTCTATTCCTCGCTTTCCCTCGATGTGATGAAAGGGAGGATGAAAATCCACCTCCTACTGCTCACCTTCCTCCGGATGAGTCCTTTGAATTTGAACTATCACCAACTCCACAACTTCCTCTATAGATGGGTTTGTTCAACACAAGAAGTAACTGGTGATCTTGTTCTATGATCCTTCATTTCATCGCCAGACATGTTCAAGGTTCCAAATGTTTCTTCTCTTTTGTCTTAAGTTTTAGGAACTCATGATCCATTGGACATTTGCGTAAGCTTTAGGTCATCCAAATTGGGATACAAATACTAATGAAGAGTATCGCTCTTTAATGACCAACGATACTTTGGGATATTGTACCTCTTCCAAAAAGGAAGAAAACTTGTCGATGAAATGGGTCTACATAACTAATTATGCATCAGATGGAAGTGTTGAAAAGACACAAAAGCTCTCGTTAGTTGCCAAAGGATTTTCCTGGTTGAAGGGATTGACTCATACGAAACCTTTTCCTCAGAGCCAAAATGAATTCCATCCACATTATTTTTTCCCTTTGTCGCCTCACATAAAAGAGAGGTCCATTAGATGGATGTTAAATATCATTCTTGCAATGTGATATTTATGGTGAATAAATATACATGTAATACCTGGCTAGTGTCCTAATGACTCTAGCCTTGTTTGTTGCCTTAAGAAACTTCATGGTATTATGAAAGCTTCCCGAGTTTGGTATGCCAAAATGAACAACTTTATTATTGACACTAGATTCTCTAAATGCCATTTTGATCCTAATGTCTATACCAAGAAAGTAGGAATCCATCTCATAACTCTTGTCCTTTATACAGGACCTTATCCTTGTAGTGACTTAAAACTTTTAAAACATGCGGAAAAAACCAACCTTTAAGAAGAAATTTGAAATGACAGACTTAGGTTTTTTGCACTATTTCCCTTGGCCTCCCAAGTTTTGCAAAACCAATGAAGGAATTTTTCTTTCCAGTCTAAGTATGATTGCGACCTTCTTTGTCGCTTTCACATGGATAATTGTAAACCAACTCCTTCTCCATTCCAAATTTAGAGTCGCTTTCATCGCCACCTATACTCCTATCCCGGTTAATGCCACCTTTTATCGTCAATTAGTTGGTAGCCCTTATACTTGACTCATACATTTGTCTTGATCTTCTTTTAATTGCTGGTATTGTTGCACTATATATGCAAAACAATTCCCATGAAAGCCATTGGTGTTTAATTAAAAGGATCTTCTCTATGTTCATGGTAAATTTTAGTTCATGATACATTACAATTCGGGGGACTCCTTTATTGGTTGGTTTCATTGATTCAGATTAGGTCAACGACCCTAATGATCCGTGAGTGTAAATTGAAGGTTATGTTTTCATCCTGGTTCAGGACCTGTCACCTGGGCCTAGAAGAAACAACAGGCTATTGCACTTTCTTCAAATGTAATCAGAGTACAAGAGTACCATAAATGCAAGTCAGAATCCTTGTGGCTTTGACAGATCCTTTCGAGTTTGGATTCGGCAAGAACATCCCAACAACCTTTGAAAGCGAAAATTAGAGTTCCATCAAGTTCACCAAAGACCTAGTTCAACATTATTGCAACAAACACATCAAGCTACAAATGCACTTCATCGTAAAGCTAATTCATGATCGAGTTATTGAAGTGCTATTTTGCCTTACAAAAGATCAAGTTGTAGACATTTAGGTCTCTTACATGCAAAGTTTTCCAAACTTTGATCTATGTTAGAGTTTAGGAAGTTTTCACTATGGGGATAGATTCTAATTCCTCCTTCCTTCTCCCATTGTGTCACCATTATTGTTAAGTCCACATTATTCACCAATTCTTAATTGGGGCATATTAGGATTAGTAATGTGTTATTTTTATTTATGTCGGCTTTAGGCCATTAGTTGTAATTTTAGATAGTAATGTTATTTTATTTATGCTCTGCTTTAGGCCATTAAACCTCCTAGTCTCCTATATACCAAGGAGACATTTTCATCTTTGAATCATCTCTAAAATTTGAACATTTAAGTGGGTAAAAGGAGGTTGCCCCCTAAGAGGCTTCATTATCTGAAATTATCTCTCTTTTCAAAAAGTGTTGGCAATTTTCCTAGGTTTTTCTATACATATTGATGTTTGCTCCTAACATATGGTATCGTAGCTCAAGGTCTTGGGGTTTCATTGCCACATCTGAGACAACTAAATTTTATATAAATTTTTCTACAACGTTTCAGAGGAACGGATTAAAGGGTATTTATAAGACGGATCAAGGTACTTGTGTTCAAAATTCAGCTCCCTAGGCCTTATACTTTCGAGATACAACCGGTACAAGATAGGGTTCCGGAATCACCCTGAAATGAGCTTCTACAGAATTTTCGCTATAAAATGTTTCTGTAACGTTTCAGACCTCGAACTTTAGAGAAAATTTATAGAAATTAGTATTGTATCTGTGGTAAAAAAGTTCAGCTTCCGGGTCATCTTTAAATTTATAGATACACCCCGTAAGATAGGGTATCTGACTAGCCCCTATTAATTAGTCTCAAGAAGGTGTTCCGTGTAAACTATCATAACTTCTTCCTAGAAAATCCAAATTGAATGGGACTTGTTTCATTGTATCGTGGACAAATTGTAGTATTTTGTGAGTTTCAGAATTTTATATCAATTAGTTTGTGTGGGCACACTATACAAGTGAGATTCTCCGAAAGGCCAAAAATCGGGTAAGTTGTGGGGAAGGCTACAATTCCACCTCTATACCATCCAATTTTGATCAGACCTCCGGCATTGCAGAGAAGAAATATCAGAGAAATACATAAGAGTTTCATACCCAGAAGGGCCAAAATTGGGAGATACAACAAAAGAAATATTGTCTACAGAATCCACCTCAAAATCAAGGTTCACAAGTGATACTTCAATAACATGCCACCCAAAAAGGGAACTTCTACACCAAATAAGCCTCCGTGAAATCTTACTTGGACCTTGATGAAGGTGAAGAAAAGTAGGGACATAAATGATTTGGAAAATAAGATAGTAACAAAAATATGAACTACAAGAGATGGAAGCTAAGTTGAGGCAAAGATGGATGGTTTGGAAAAGAGGGATATCATGGAAGTATTGAAAATTGTAATAGAGAAGACACCAAAGTGAAAATGCATCCATGAAATTCATGATGAGGACAATAATGTATGGTGAATCAAGAATGAGAAAATCCAACTTTGGGTTGAAGACCAACCACGCCTCCTAAGATCGACATGAGGAAGTTTGATGGCAAGGACCCAATCACATGGATAGTCTGGGGATGGAGCAATTCTTTGATCTCCATAATGCCACATACACAAAAGGTACAAATTTCTTTCTTATATTTAGAACCTAATCAATTTGTTTGGTATCAATGGCTTTGTTCTCTAAATCACTTGTCACTGGACAATTTTCACAAGAAATGATATCACACCATGAGAATACAAGGAGCAATAATTTCTTTAGCCAATTGATAAATCTCAAGTAAAAAAAGGGGTTCAAGCATCGCACATTGAGAACCTAAAGATTGAATATAAAGGTAACCGATATTCCGTGATGAGCACTTGATTGATGTGGTCTATAGGAACTTTAAAGGATAACATTCAACATGAGGTTCGGCCTTTAAAACCCAAATCATTGGAGAACGCATTTAAGGTGGCAAGAATGTTGAAAGTAAAAATATGGTTGGCGGCTACTAGGAAGGGACCTATCATAATATCTATAGAGAGAATAATGCCTTCTCCTAAAAAACACCAACCTACAAGGTTGACACCTCAACAATTGAGGAAAGAAAGAAAAAGGTTTATGCTTTAATTGCGGAGCTAGTACAGAAGGGACATCAAGTGTATGCAGAAGAAATTATTCTACATAGATTGTGAAGAGGAAGAAGAACAAGAACAAGAACCATCTCAAGACGAAAAACGTAGAAGCAATTTCTCATTCAAGAGTTGATCTACGATATCATGCAATGCATTGCCGGAATTAACACCTCAAACCCTCAAGATCAAGGATACATCAAAAGAAAAGGTAATAGTCCTAACTGATTATGGCGATACTCATAATTTCATTCACCACATAATTAGCCAAAGATCTCAATTGCTTGTATATCCAAGGCCGAGTTTCAAGTAATGATTGCAGATGAGGAACTATCAATTGCCTGAAAATGCAATAAGATCAATCTTACCATGGGGAATATGTAATGAACAGTCCAAAGATTGCCATGCTCCATGGGTGGTGCGCATGTTGTACTAGGAATCCAATGGCTACAATCATTAGAATGTGCTGGTTTTAATTTTAAAAATTTGATTATGAAATTTTTATCTAAGGAAAAGAAATTGAGTTGAGATACTGTGGAAGTCTTGCATGTGATAAGCTCTAACGCATGACAAAATTATTGGAAAAAGGGGTATCAAGGCATTATTGTCATCCATGCTCACTAGATGTTCAAAACATCTAAGACATCTATTCCTCAATATCTCCAAAGGATCATTGATAAGCATTCCAAAGTATTCAAGATATTCCCAAAGGTCTACCACCCACTCCAAATCATGATCATGAAATCACCTAATTCCTAAGAGTGTTACTCCTAACATCAGACCATACTGCATACCCCATGCTCTAAGAGTGAAATTGAGCCGATGGGTTGAAGAAATGTTAGAGGCTCAGATTATTAGACCTAGCCAAAGTTCTTACCGCACCAAAGGTAATGGTTTTCAAGAAAGATAACTCATGGCGATGTGTCCGACATTATAGAGAGCTCAACAAGATCACTATTAAAGATAAGTTTCCCATTCCGATTGATGGAATTGTTAGATGAACTCTATGGAGCAATCTATTTCACAAAATTGGATCTCCTGCCCGGTATCATCAGATCAGAATGAAGGAAGAAGATATCCCAAAAACAACATTCAACTCATGAAGGCCATTATGAATTTTTATCATGCCTTTGGCCTTACAAATGCACTCTCCACATTTCCAAGGGTTGATGAATTCCATTTTCAAGCCCCTTCCTTCAAAATTTAGTATTATTTTTGATGATATACTAATCTATAGCAATCTTGGGAGGATCATGTGCAACATGTTGGACAGCAGTTACAACCACCAAAGGAGCTAAACAACTACCAAAGGAGCAACAACTATATGTTAAACCATCCAAATGTTTTGAGTAAAAGAGGTAGAGTATTTGGGTCATATTGTATTCCCATGAAGGTGATAAGTGTCAAGGTAGACCCTAACAAGATTAAGGCCATGATGGACCTGGACGATTCTTAAAACATTAAAAAATCTTAGAGGATTTGATGTGTTACTTTCACCAAGTAAGTTTGTTCAAACTACAAGAATAGCAAAGACCCTTTAACGGCACTAACTAAGAAGGATGCATTTTCATGGACTCCAGAGGCAACTAAACTCCTTTGAACAACTTAAAGAGGCTGATGTGTATATAGCTCCCGCCTTGACCACCTGCACTTCCGTAAAACCCTATTTGTGGAATGTGATGCCTCTCGAAATGGAATTGGTGGCCGGCCCTAATGCAAGAAGGCCCCTGGCTTTTGAAAGCTCCACCACTCAAGGGGAAGGACCTACACAAACCCATTTATGAGAGAAGGAAATGATGGAAATACTACATGTGTTGAAGAAATGGAATCCTTACCTTAATCAAGTAGGCACTTCCGTTATCAAATGATCACATGATAGTCTTAAACACTTCTTTGAACAAAGACTATCTCAGAAGAAAAACAAAATGGGTAACAAAGATATTGGCTAAGGATTTTGAAACATCTAAGTGCTGGGAAGCAAAATGTTGTGGCGATGCACTCAAGAAAAAGATGAAGATGAGGCTCTTTGCTATCTCGATCACCCAACCCCATTGGATAATAGAAGCAAGGGATGAATGGAAAATGACTAAAAGTGTGGACTCTCATTCAAAGGTTGCAGCAGATTCCGCATCGACATTTACATGGAAAATAATTCACTATGGTACAAAGATCGCTATATTTATGTAACAACTCCCAAATAAAACAAAAGGTACCTATTGGAATTACACATCTCTCTTGTAGGAGGGCACTCGTGATTTTGAAAACCCCACCATAGAGTCAACAAGAAGGATTTTTTTTGGGATGGCCTTTAAACTGGCTGTTCAAAGGTTTGTGGCAGAAATGTGTGTATTTGCCAACAAAATAAGGTGGAAAAAATTAAGACCCCGTGTCTTTTACAACCATTATCCATCCCAAGTCACTGAGGAGGGTTTCCATGGATTTCATCACTGTGGTTACCAAAGTCCTAAGGAAAGAGTGTCATACCGCAGGATTGCTGATGATCTAATTGCATGCACACTTTGTGCACCATCTCATCCCTTCAAATTCCAGTACATTTGCCACCGCATTCATGAGACACCAAAGCTACATGGAAGCCCAAAGATTATTGTAAGATGAGATCCCATATTCACCGGACATTTTGGAATGCACTATTTTCTTGTTTGTACTCAATTGGCTCATAGCTCACGTCCTATCATCCCTAACTGGATGGACAAACTGAGATAGTGAACAAAATGTCCTGAAGGCTACCTTCGTTTTGTCTCTCTGATAAACAAAACACAATGGTTCAAATGGTTACCTCTTGGCAAAATGGTGGTATAACACTTCCTTCACACCGCATCAAAAATGACACCATTTATGGCACTTTATGGATACTCACCTCCTTCCATCACTCTTCTCTAAAATAAAAATCTAAGGTTCAAGCAAGTGGAAGATCACATCGAGAATCAACAACAAATTCTCCAAATCTTAAAGGACAACCCCACCATGGCACACACCCATGAAACAAACAAGCGCATCAACATCTAGTGAAAGAAGTTTCAGTTAGTCTGGCATTTTAAGACTACAACCATACAAATGTGATGTCCCTCTAAAGCCAAGAAGGATAATAAATTATCACCAAAGTACCATGGTTCCTTTATAAGGTGTTGCAAAATTATACCATGGCATACAAATTGGAGTCACCTGCATCTTCAATGGTACACCCGCCCATGTTTCATGCTTAAAGAAGGTTATATATGACAAGATCCCGGGCCAAACTATATTGCCGTAACTTGACGAGGAAGGAAATCATATTGGGAGCCCCGTCACTATTGACACAAGAATTGGCATTAACCAAGGAATAGATCCATTTCGTAGTATCTCATTAAATGGAGGAGGAAAGTACCTGGTCAAGATTCCACTTGGGAAGATGAGTCTTTATACGTATATCCAAAGTTACTCAATACAAGTGACAACCCTTTGTCTCAAGGGGAGGGGCATGTTAAGCCCTAATATTGGCTCATTACCACTCTAATTGGGGCATATTAGATTAGTAATGTTATTTCCATTATGCCTACTTTAGGCCATTGAACCTCCTAGTCTCCTATATACCAAGGAGACATTTCATTTTCTTTGAATCATCTTGTAATTGAACATTTAAGTGGGGTAAAAGAAGGCTGCCCTCAAGAGGCTTATTATCCTAAATTATATCTTTTCCAAGGCGCTGAGTACTTTTCCTGAGGTTTTCATGCTATATTGATGTTTGGTTCTTAACAATTATAAATCATTCAATCTTATCCCAAGTTGTTCTTAAGGGGATGTTAGGATATTTAGACACTTATGAGTTAGTTAACATCTAATTGGTCTAATGTCGTTAGGTTAAAGTATGTTTCTTTAGCATGCATTAATATGCATTTGTAGTTAGAACTGACGGTCAAATGATATGTTCCCCAACATAGAGTGATCCGATGATTCACGTACTCGACTAATGGCCATTGATCTATGGTTTAACACACTCCATTCATCCATGCATCTCTATTTAAAGAGCATGAGGGTCATTGGCTGATCAATTGCGAGAAACTATCTTGTAAAATCTCTATAATCTTTTATTTTGCATTAATAACTTCTCCAAGTGGCCACGCTTGTCTAGGGTCAGTGGTGTTTCAGAGGGGTTTCTTACCATGTCAAAACATCGTGTTGATCTTTGATCCTGTTGTGTGAGGATAATGAAGGTGTTCTTCCTCTATTGGAATATCTAATGAACAAACCCTTCTTATTTTTCTGAGCAAGGAGTAAAATACCTTTGAAGATGGTGATACATGCAACCTCCTTGGGTTAAATACATGTCGAGACTCAATCGATGATATCTCTTAAACTAGGAAGCCAAATGAGATTCCGTGAAATACCCATTTGAGATATTGAAGATATATTTCAAGAATTATGTGGAACTCCTTCTTTATTTTCCTTATCAAGGAGAAAAATACCATTGAATATTGTGGTACATGTGGCCTCCTTGGGTCAAATACATGCTGAGATTTAATCGATGATATCTCTCAAACTAAGGAGCCAAATGAGATTCCACGAAATACACATTTGAGATATTGAAGAGATATTTCCAATGAGATATGGTAGATCCTCTAAAATGTTGTGTAGAGGTTACAACACCTCTTTGAAGTTGGCTAAGTGTAGAAGGCCACAAAGGATGCCAAGGGTTTGTAGAGTAGCATGGGCTATTGTAGAGGTTGTGGAACCTCCGTGGGTAGCATGGACACCCTGAAAATTTGTTGAAAATGTTGCATACCAATGGATGTAGTGGATCCATGTATATATGTAGTGAATCCATGTATGGATGTAGTGAATCCCTGTATGGTTCTCCTTGTAATGGTGAACAAAGATCCAAGGGTTAAAAAAAAGAATCCTTGTAGTGCATGTGGATCGACTGTGATTCTTACAGTGTATGGGCCGAAAAATATATTAAGATAATACCAAAAGGAGGTTGATGATTGCTGCAAATGTTTGAACCCACAACATGCTTCAAACCCTTGTTTCAATGGAGAGCGTACCCACGTTGATACCACTGATCCATATCTCGTGGGATGAGATATGGATGGCTTGAATGCTAAGAGAGGAGGAGCTTAAACGTGCCAATATGGCATGAAAATAAGCATGGACAAAAACATGTAAATCAAGTACTTGGAAGGTGAGGCTCAAAGAGGAGCCTCACCTCTAAAACTAATTACTAGTAAATCACTCAGAGCTAATTTATCTCACAATGAACAATAGAAAATATGAGAGAAGCCAAAATGAGTAACTTGATATTATGAGAAGGATTGCTAGGCCTTTATATAGCATTACAAAATGGTCCATTGGAAAAAGTCAAAAAGAGCTCATTAAATGAGTCTCTATTATTAGTATAATAGATCTAACTACCCACCTAAATAAGTAGTGGAAAATAAAACTCGATACAATAATGGAAATAGCTCATTAAATGAGTCTCTATTATTATAATAATAGATATAACTACCCAACTAACTAAGTAGTGGAAAATAAAACCCAATACAATAATGGAGATGTGGGACTCTCTTTGACCCATATGGGCAACCCGTTAGCCCAATTAATCAATGGGGAGGTGGGTATCTCCTTGATCCACATGGACAATCTATTAGATTTATAGATTTATGAATTTTGCATCCGAATTTAGACCATATACCCCCTAAAATTTGGATCATTAGTTCAACTAGATATTGGAACCAAGAGAATAATTAATGGGCTTGTTAAAGAATTCCCTATAAACATGAATGATATTAACACTAAGCAAGATTTGAACATCATAATGCTTGGGTCTTATGACTACTTGATATGGTATGGATTGGATAGAAAAACATCATGTTGTTTTAGATTGTTATAACAAGTTTTTCACATGTCTTGATGAGGAAGGGAATTCAAGGACAATGTAAGGTATTCCAAGGCCTATATCTGTATGAGAGATTTCAACATTGCAGCTGAACATAAGTTTTAGAAAAGGGTGCCAGATATATGCAACCCATATGGAAGATCCAATGAAGGATAAAGAGCCAAGTCCATAATATTATCCTGTCTTGAGGGAGTTTGAATATGTGTTTAAGGAGTTGCCAACATTTCCACCAAAGAGGGATATATATTTCTATATTGACTTAATGCATGGAGTTTCCCTAGTGTCCAAAACTCCCTACAAAATGATCATGCCAGAGCTAAAAGAGTTTCAAATGCAACTATATGAGTTATTAAAGAAATGGTACATATGCCCAAGTGTTTCTCCTTGGGGTGCCCCAATTCTTTTTGTCAAGAAAAAATGTGGAACGTTGAGGTTGTGTATTGACTTCAAACAACTAAACAGAGTTATAGTCAAGAATAAGTATCCTTTTCCAAGGAATGACGATCTTTTTTATTAGCTTAAAGCAACAAAGATATTCTCCAATATCGAATTGAAGTCAGGATATCATCAAGTTATAATCAAAGAAGAAGATACTAGCAAAACAACCTTTCAATCAAGGTATGGACACTATGAATTTGTGGTGGTGCCTTTTGGATTGAAAAATGTGCATGCTACATTTATGTGCTTGATGAATGGGGTGTTCAGAGATTTCCTGGAAAATTTTGTCATTGTATTCTTGGATGATATTGTCATATATTCCATGACAAAGGAGGAGCATGAGAAACATTTTAGGATGGTGCTACACGTGTTGAGAGAGCACCAATTGTATGCCAAATTGAGTAATTGCACTTTCTGTCAAAATCAGATCCATTATTTGGGCCACATTGTTTAAAAATATGGCATAACAGTGGATCCATAAAAGATTGAATCAATCAAGGGTTGGATAGAGCCAACAAAAAATTCAAAAGTTAGATCATTTATGGGTCTAGCTGGTTACTACAAGAGATTCATATTAGAATATTCAAGAATACTGAGAGGGGGGGTGGATAAATATAGAGTTATTTAAAAAATTCTAACATTCAAGCACTACATAAACATTAACCGTTAATCATGTCATTCATAATCACATAAACTCATGCACATTTCACACATTTTTTTATGTGGAAACTCAACTGGGAGAAAACCACAGAAAAATTTCTTAAGTAGATTCAAGATTTTACAAGCACCAACTTGAAGGAAGAACCCACTCCCTATGTTTTATATAACCTAATGGAAGTAGACACAAATCCCCTTGGAATATTTTAAATGATTATACATGATCAAATCAACCTTCAAATAAAATCCCAAAATCACTTCTTAAATCTACATACAAAACTGCTCAGAACTCTACCTCAAATATGCAAACTTGTAAGGTTTTCCATGAGCTCAATTTTCCATTTCTAATTCTAAGACTTGGACCTCAGATATTAGGGTATTTTATGATTCTAGTGCAATAAGTGGAATTTAATTTGGACCTACCAAACTTCAGATATAACTATTTTATCTCGAACACTTGTTTGGGACTAGTTCCTAGATTAGTCACAAACCCTAACTTCCAACATGTATAACTCTGCACATGTAGTGAATCAAAATATGAAAATTGTACCCAATATTCTTCGATATATTCTATGAAATCACTCAAATTTTTGATCCTTGAATCATACCCAAAAAACATTTATAGTGAAAATGGAAAGATGACTCTTTTTGAAGAAGAAAACCCTAGTTTAAAGAACCTTAACTTCCACTAAGTATAACTCCAAACCTGTAATGAGTCAAGACCTAAAATTCGTACCCAATTTTCTTCATTATCTCTTCAAAAATACCTCCAATTTTTCTATCTGAATCATTGTATAAAACCGTTTTATGAAAAATTCCAAGATGACCTTAAAAGAAAAACCTAGAACAAATCATCACAAAACTTCATCTTCCCTTGGAATTTCGCCCTTCTTCACTTCATCTCCCCTTGGAAATTTTCTTCTCTAGGATGAAATTCTTTCCTCTTCTTTGGCTAGGTCGAATTGGTGTGATCCTAATGCCAAATGAGGCTCCTCTTATTTATATGAGTCTTCTCCACATGAGGGGGTGCGGCCAAGTGTTGCAACTTTTGGGTCGCACCTCTTCCT
The DNA here is from genome assembly GCA_010110895.2 of Picea sitchensis. Taxonomy (NCBI): domain Eukaryota; kingdom Viridiplantae; phylum Streptophyta; class Pinopsida; order Pinales; family Pinaceae; genus Picea; species Picea sitchensis. The sequence goes on along the minus strand of SNQJ01S0007468.1, from coordinate 39,270 downwards.
TAAGGATAGCTAACCTTAGGGGCTTCTTTACTTTACTTTAGGTGATTCTTCTCTCGGCTTTAGGGGATTCTTCACTTAGCTTTATGGGATTATTCACTTGTCTTTAAGGGATTATTCTCTTGGTTTTAAGGGCTTCTTCACTTGGTTTTAGGGCTTCTTCAAGGCTCCTCCAAGGATCCATTTGTGTACAAATCAAAGTGCGCATGTGGAAACAACCACATGTTATCTCATTATGTGAGGGACATGCTTAAAATGTATGCCATAAGGGGACCAATTTGGAGTTATATATGATTATGTCAAGTCTCCTTCAAGGCTCTTCAAGGATTCTTCAAGTGGACACAACATCAATAGTTTTAGGGGATTTTGGGATTTACTTTAGGGCTTCTTCTAAGGAGAGTGACATCAATGAAAACCAATTTTCCAAAATATTCCCCTTTGGCATTGATTGAAACTAGTAAAAAAATCATTTGTCTTTGCTCTCTGATCCCACAATATTTGCTTGTGTCCCCTTGTATTCAGCCATTGACTCCTTTGTCTTCACATGTTTATTTTCCTTTTCTCTCCCCATTTGACATCAATGGAAAAGGTAACTCCCCATGACAATATTCCCCTTTTTGTTCTTGCAGGAGATTATGGAAATCAATTTGGTTGCAGAAGATTATGGAAATCAATTTGGAGAAAAAATTACTCCCAATTTTTGTCGAAGATACTCAAAGGTATCCCTAGGAAAATGGTTTGTGAAGATGTCTGTAATATGTTCTTTTGTCCCAATGTACTCCAGCTTGATATTATTTTCTGTGACTTATTACCACAGAAAGTGAAAATTAGTAGGAATATGTTTGGTATTGGAATGCATCACTGGATTCTTGGAGATGTTTACAACAGTGGTATTGTCACATAGTATCCAAATAGGCTCATCATATATCACTTATATGTCTTGCAGGGTTAGCTCCATCTAAAGAATCTGAGTACAACATGTTTCTATTGTGATATATTTTGTTTCTACTATGGATAAGGATATTGGATATTGATTCTTGCTCAACTAGGACACTAAGAAGTCACCTAAGTAGAAATATGCTCCACTTGTACTTCTTCTGCCATCTATTCCTGCCCAATCTACATCTGTGTAGGAAACCAAAGTTAACTCATATCCTTTCAGATATAATATCCCAAAATATTTTGTTCCTTTAAGATATCTAAAGATCCTTTTTGTTGCTAGAACATGGGTTTCCTTTGGTGCCGCTTGAAATATTGTGACTTGTCCAATTGCTTGCATTACATCTAGTATTGAAGTTGTCACATAGAGTAGACTACCAATAATTGATCTATAGAGTCTTTGATTCACTTATTTATATTCATCATATTTTCTCAACTTGCAACTGATAACCATAGAAGTACTCATGGGTTTACACTCTTCCATTTTGAACTTCTTTAACATTTCCTTGATGTACTTGGTTTGGGAAATTAAAATTATTTCATGTAGCTGAGATATATGGAGTCCCAATAAGAAGGTCAACTCCCTAAGTAGTGACATTTCAAATTCATTATGCATATTCTTGGAAAACTTCTGACTCAATATATCATCATCACTTCCAAAGATGATTTCATCAACATAAACTTCAATAATAATCATACTGCCTTGATCCACTTTTATGTAGAGTTTACTATCTGCATTTCTCCTTCTAAATCCTTTTTGTTGTAAGTACCCCTCCAATATTGAGTACCAAGTTCTCAGAGCTTGCTTAAGTCCATAGAGAGATTTCTTCAATCTGCAAACATAGTCTTCCTTTTCTAATATTAGAAACCATTTTGGATGTTCTATGTAGACTTCTTCTTCTAATTCTTTATTTAGAAAAGATGATTTTATGTCCATCTGATACAATTTGATCCTTTTGGAGCATGCATAAGCCAAGACCATTCTGATTGCTTCCATTCTGGCCATGGGAGAATTTTTTTCTTCAAAATATATTCCTTCAACTTGAGCATATCCTTTGCACACTAGTCTTTCTTTGTTTCTGGTTACATGTCTATCTTTGTTTAGCTTATTTATGAAGACCCATTTTGTCCCAATAACATTTTTGTCCTTTGGTCTTGGAACTAGTTCCCATCTCTCATTCTTATCTATTTGATTTAGTTCTTCTTCTATAGCCTTGATCCAATGTTCATCATTTCTAGCTTCCTCAAAGTTACTTGGCTCAACCATGGACAATAATGAAAAATTTCCTTGTTCAGGTGTCTTCATTTTCCTTCTTCTTCTGGTTTCTACTACGACACTTCTATCTACAATGATTTGCTCTAGTGCATGATTCTTTTGAACCCAATGGTTAGGTGTCCTAGAAGGTGTCTGAAAATCTAGCTGGTTGTTTTCTTCTTGTTTTGCTTCTAGCAACTTCTCTTCTTCTTCTTCTTGTTCTTCTTCTTCCTCTTCTTCTTTCTTTAGTTATTCATTATCATGTTCTTAAAGATGTTTGGATTTTTTCTTTCTTTCCTAGTATTCAAAAATTCTATTTCATCAAATTTTACATTAATGCTTTCCAATGTCTTGTTGAGTCTTAGATTTTAGCACTTATATGCCTTTTTCCACCCGGAAGTCAATTTTTCCAATCTTATTGTCTTCTCTTTTTATGTAACACTTGCTTACGAACACTCTAAAGTGATTGAAATTGATTGATCTTCCTTTCCATAACCCATATGGAGTCTTATCACTATTACTTCTGATCAATCCTTTGTTCAATAAATGAATGAATGTATGCATTGCTTGTCCCCAAAAGATATCACATAGCTTGGAGTCATTCAACATGGTTCTGTCCATTTCTTGTACAGTTCTGTTTTTCCTTTCAGGAACTCCATTTTGATGAGATTTTCTATCTATTGATAATTGTGTTTTTATTCCATATTCTTCACATAACTACCTAAATTCATTTTAAGTAAACTCACCTCAATTATCTTATCTTAAGCATTTGATTTTCAAATCAGTTTCATTTTCAACTAGTTCCTTGAATACCTTGAAACATTCAAAAGATTCTAAATTTTTATTGAGGAAGAAAACTCATGTCATTCTGGTGTAGTCATCAATGAGTAGCATGAAGTATTGTTCACCACCCAGTCCTTTTGTTCTCATGGGTCCACATAAATCAATGTGTACAACCTCCAATGGTTTTGTCATAGAGTATTCCTTTGTCTTGAATTCAACTTTTGTTTGTTTTCCATGTTGACAGTGCTTGCACATAGTATTCGTTGGCTTTGTAATTTCTGGAATTTTTCTTACAACTTGCTTCTTGCTGATATTGAATATATTATGAAAGTGTATATGGCCTATTCTCCTATGCCAAATCCAACTTTCATCTTCTTTTCCCAAACAACATCTTTATTCTTTTATCTCATTCAATATGTATATGTTGTTTGGATTCCTTGTCATTGTTACCACTAGTCCACCTGATCCTTCTTTCCTTATTTCACATTCTTTTGAATTGAATATATGTGTGTGTTCCTAATCACACATTTGGCTCACACTTAACAAATTATGCTTCATATTTTCAACAAGTAGGGCATTTTCTACCACAACATCTTTGTTTCCAAGACTGACTGTGCCTTTTCTTATAATTTTGGCTGAGTTATCATTGCCAAACATGACATAACCCTCTTTTTATTTCTTTAATGTTACAAATATGTTTTTGTCTCCAGTCATATGCTTTGAGCATCCATTGTCAATATACCCATTGGACATGGTGTTATGGTGTTGACATTGATGTCAAAGAGGGTGAATATGGTCAAATATTGGACTTGGTGTTATGGAGTTGGAATTAATGTCAAAGAGGGTCAATATGATCATTATAAATGGATAATCCAATATGGATCCATACAAGTCATAAATAGAGGAGTTAATAAGACAAGGTTTATTAAAAGTGGCATTGGAAATGAGAAATTTCCTAACAAAAGTATGTTGTTCATTTTTAAAGATATCATTGGAATAAATTTACAGTGGAAACCTCAAAGAAATTATCACTATGTATTGTTCTCTAAATGCAAAGTTTGGTGCTTCAACAAAATGCAGTAGGTGTTAAGGGTATGGTATAGAAATCTCAGTAAGGGAGATGCTTCACATATCCTTCATTGATTGTTTCTTGAATATTTTGTTATAGAAGATATTATGAAGAGTGACGTTTACAGATCACTGTCATCCATTCTCAAAGTAAACGAAAGCAAGGCCAAATATCTTCTCTCAGGGCATATAAGACCTTCTATGAAAAATTCCTCCAAGACGGTGGATAAACGGTGACAGAGATGGAATGATGAATACATCAAATAAATATAGGGATCAAAAGAGACATGATCCTAATATACCTGAGATTTTATTTCCTCCTTTTATTGTAAGAATTGATGCTTTGATCATCGTTATATGTGTGATAAAAATGAAAGAAATCACCAGGAGTCTCATTGTGATCTCTAGATCACTGGACCAGAGTCTATGGAATCGTCAAATCTAGAAATCAACGTTGATTGTTGGATCAAAATGGAAGCATGATCGAATGGCTTGAATTGAGTTCACATTTGAAATAACACAAACATTAATTACCAAGGGCGGACACGAAGTAATATTATGCTAAATTTAACTATCCATGTGTCAACGTTAAGTTTTTTCATGTTTTGGATTGAGAGTATTTCGAGTCCATTTTGTAAATGTAAAATTTATGTGGAACATCCACCCAACGATTGATTAAATCTAAATCGTCTATTTGTTTAAATGCCAAGATAAAAACTATTTGCATTTGCTCTCGGTCACAGGTCAAGGTCATATGGTAAAATATGAAGTTTCAATGAGGTAAAGTGCTAACTGGGATAATGCTTGGTTATAGGGAGTGGTCACTTAGTGAAATAAAGAAATTCCTTCGAACTAAGTGTATAAAACAAGCCTTGCACCCTGTTTGTCTAGCTGTTGGTCACAACATTTGGTCCCATGGAAAAAGGGGGCCACGAATTAACACCTACCCAATGATTGTTACAAGTAAATGCACCAGAGAGATAATAAAATCTCGAATCTAATCTCTTGAAAGGAATGAAGACGCAGTGGAAGTAAGGTTTTATATTATGCATATTTGATTTTGATGACAAAAAAAAGGATCGAAAGTCATTTTCAACTTGGATCTTAGAGAAACTATTATGCACAATGTTCTTGATGCGAATACCATAGAGCATCAAGAAGAACACAACCCATACCATTTTTGTAACATTTGAATAAAGTCTAATACTATTGAAAGGTGCATGGCTTACCAGTGCCAATTGAGAATATGATTCTTAATATAATTCTTCATCAAAGAGATTTTGAAGAGGGACCAAGGTCACCCGATTACTTAAAAGAGATAACAAAGGAAAAAAAAATGTCCTTAAAAACAACATTATTGTTATGAAGATGCACATTGATTCATTTTTCTTTTACAAAGAGACATAATGGTTCAAAGTCATACACCTTTTGGAATACTATATAAACATAAAATCACGGTGGAAGGAAAGGTGTCTCTAAGAGATAATTAGAATATCAAAACAGAGGTAGATTCCAAGGAAGAGTTTGACACCTAAAACATACACATGAAGTGAGGGTGTAAGGGAGGAGCAAGGGAGGATTGGACTCCTTTACAGGTTGGAGCCTGAAAAACAAGGAGTTGCAACTTCCTCAAGTTGTTTCTTGAAAATAGAGGAATGAAGTCCTCTGTAGGTTGGAGCTTGATCTACGAATTCATTTTCAACTTGGAGCTTAGAGAAGCTGTCATGCACAATGTTCTTGATGCAAATACTAGAGAGCATCAAGAAGAACATAGCCCACAAAATTTTTGCATCATTTGAATAAAGTATAATACTATTGAAAGTTGCATGGTTTACCAATTCCAATTGAGAATATGATTCTTAATATAATTCTTCATCAAATATATTTTGAAGAGGGATCAAGGTCACCCTATTACTTAAAAATGATAAAAAAGGAATAAATTTGTTCTTAAAAGCAACATTATTGTTATGAAGAGGCACATTGATTCATTTCTATTTTACAAAGAGACATAATGGTTCAAATTCATACACCTTTTGGAAGACTATATTAATAGAAAATCATGGTGTAAGGAAAGGTGTCTCTAAGAGAGAATTAGAAGATCAAAACATAGGCAGAGTCCAAGGAGAATTTGACACCTGAAACATACACATGAAGTGAGGGTTGAATCGAGGAGAAAGGGAGGATTGGAGTCCTTTACAGGTTGGATCATGAACAACAAGGACTTGTATCTTCATCAAGTTGGTGCTTGAAAATAGGGGATTGATGTGTCCTTAAGTTGATTCTCAAAAGAAGGGAGATTGATGTCTTCTACAAGTTGTAGCTTGTAAATGAAATATATTTCTTATGATTTTTACATTTAAATCTATATACTGTACATTCTTGTTGATCAATTGTTATGGTCAATAATTTTAATAATTAAATAATTGATTAAAATTGTTAAAAAGAAGCAATACTGATTCACCCCCCTCTCAATATTGAAAAACATTTCAACAATTGGTATCAGAGTGGGTTCCTTCACCACAACGTAATCACTGGAAGGAGAATTCTCAGAAATCACAATGGATCAACAAGAAGGAATGTCCTCTAATAGAGCACCATTGTTCAAAGTAAATGCTTATGCATTTTGGAGTATAAGGATGAGAATTTATCTGATGGCCCTTGGTTGTGATGTTTGGATATATTTGGCAAATGGTTACACTACACCTTCAAACACTACTGCAAAGAAACTCTACAATGATATTCAAGGGCTGTTAACGAAATTGTGGGTGGATTAACAAACCCTATATTTTTAAAAGTGATGCATTGTAAATTAGAAAAATAAATTTAGGAAAAACTTAAAATCATCTATGAAGGAGATGGAAAAGTTAAGCAAGAAAAAATTCAAACATACAGAGGGAAGTTTGAGAGTTTGAAGATGAAAGAGGAAGAAAACATTGCAAAACATTTTCAAAGAGGATGAAATTCTCAATTCAATCAGAGCACTGGGAGAAGAGTTAAAAGAAACAATTATTGTCCAAAAGGTGTTGATATCCTTACCAATGAGATATGATGCCAAGGTATTTACCTTGGAAGATAGAGAAGAATTTGATAAACTTACAATGGATGAACTTCATGGGATTATTACAGCCTATGAAATGAGAACAAGGAAACAAAGGCCATCAAAAGGGGAAACAACCTTTAAAGCATCAAAAGAAACAAAGAACAATGATCATGTTCCAAATGAAAATCAATCAGACATATTAGATGAATAAGAGACTAACTTTATAAGGAAACTCAAGAAAGGGTTTGGGAAATACAAAGGGAATTTACCTCTCAAATGTTTCAATTGTGGAAAAATTGAGCATTTTGCCTCCAAATACCCCTATCCCAAGAAGGAGGATAGTGATGATGAAGAAACTTATAGCCATAAAGAACTTAAAAAGAGAAAAAGTGGAAATAAGAAGAAATTCTACAAGAAAAAGAAAAACTTTTACTCCAAAGAAGACAATAGTTCATATGACATGAGTGAATATGATGAGACATAACTTTTATTTATGGGCATAGAAACTCAAAGTAATGCTGCTAATGATAATATTGGAAATAAAGGAAACTTTGAAGTTGAAGGAGAAGAAGAACTTAGTAGTTATCTTGAAGAACTGAGAAAATATAAAAGGAAGAATAAATCATTAAGAGAAAAACTATTAGAATACGAAGAAGAACACAAATCAAGAGAAAATGAAGTTTCAAAAACCATAAGGGAATCATAACAAATCATTAATGATTTGAAGACTCAACTCAAAGAAACTAAAATAATTGAAGAGGTCATAAGTAAACAACTCAATGAAAAACAACAAGACTGTGAAAAAATAAACGCTGAAATTGTTTTTCTAAAAAAATAACTTGAGAAATGAAACAACCAATCAAGATTTGAAAACAGTTCAAAAAATTTGGATGATATTCTTAACAGTAAAAGATCATCAATCAATAAGACATGACTGAGCTATGATCATAAGAAATAAAACAAAGGATCAAACTTTACATGTCAGGAAACTAATATAAATCCAAGAGGTTATGTAGCTTCCCTTCGTAGTTCTTTCAAAAAGGAAGGAAGAAAAATAAAGACTGATTCTAATCAACAAAAATATTCTCCCCCTTCAAAAGAAAATGAATATAGAAGGAATACAACTACAAGAATAAATCCCTAAATGTTGAAGAATATATAGCTACGGAATATATTCTCCTATTGTATTTGATCATGAAAAAATCCTAAAAGAATATTATTATGTTGTATTGGTAAAGTCGACCCCATTGTGGCCTTTATTGTAAAATAAAGTTAAATTGTCAATTCGGCCCCTATTGTGGCTAATGTAAAATATAATTAGGAGAAATTTGTCAAGTCGACCCTAGCAGTTAAAAGGGCAAGTCACCTGTGTATAAATAGAGAGGCTAGATGCCTAATTTATACACTCATCTCACTCGAGCATAAGAGAGAGAAATGTGCACAAGTTTTGGAGAGAGAGGCAGTTGTAAGAAAGGAATATATGTTTTCTATCTTGATATTTTTTTTGGTTGAAGAATCTATTTAGAACAAGTTGTTGGGTTTTCTTCCCCTAGAGGGTTTCCCACGATAACCTTTGTGTCTACCTTGTTTCTGCGATTGTCTCTCTTTCAATGATCTTGTATATGTAGTTAATGTGATAAATAATTGTAACAAGAAAATATGAATTGTCACTATTAGATGCATAAGTAAATTCTCAACATGGTATTAGAGCGGTCTTGAAGGAGACCAAATCACAGTTTATGAAGGCTTTCCTAGCCTCAACACACCCTCTCCAAGATCCATTTTTTAGTTTTGCAGCTATTGCAGAATTAGGGTTTTTGCATAAACCATAAGAATGATGTTTTACCCTTTGTCGGAGGAAGTTGGTGAATCTAACATCAACTAGGAACTTGCCTAGGAAAGGTGCATCACTTCCCTGGACTAGAATTCAAAAATTCAAAATTTGAAAAATTAGGGTTTCCTCATAAACCTTAGATTTGGATGTATGGTTGCAGTTGCCACAGTTTCTGTGAAAAAAAATCGTCTTGGTTCAACAAAAGTCTATGGTAAGGTCTAGATCCATATCTTGAAAATTTATTTGTTTTTTACTTTTTCAAAGTAGGATGACTACCAGTTTCAGGCTTGATGGAAAGATTGAAGGATCCATTGATCTCTAAGCATGGAAATACACTCTAGAAGAGAATGATCTCGTAAGATCTAAATATCCAGAGGGAGAAAGTGATAATGGAACATATATTTTAATTTCATATTTTTCAGGAACTGTCACTCATGGAAGTGACACTTGGCTCATTGATAGTGGTGCTTCTAAGTACATGACAAGATACCAATACTCTCTATCCAATTTGATCAAGAAGGACTCACATCATCAAGTGAAACTTGGAGATGATTATCAATATCCTATCAAAGGCATAGGAGAGGTTTCTTTCAAGTTGGATTCTGGAAAATTGATGAAAACAAAATATGTTTTACTCGTACTTGGGTTAAGGAATAATATCCTCTCTATTTCAGCTCAATAAGAGGAGGGTTTCAAAATTTCATTTGTCGATGGAGAAGTTCTCATGTGGCCAAAAGGAAAATCCTTCGATGATACAATTGTGATTGATGTCAAAGAGGGAGGCTTATACAAATTGAAAGGACACTCATAAATAGCCCTAGTTTAGAATACCGTAAACCCATGTGAATTATGGCACAAAATACTTGCTCATATACACTATAAGGCATTATCGATCATGAGAAATATGGCGACACGACTACTTGAGATATAGGTGGACCATGAGGGAATATGCAAGGGATGTGCATAAGGAAAAAGTATGAAGATCCCATTTCCAAGTAGTGAAAGAAAGGGAAAAGGCGTATTGGAAATTATACACTCAGACATATGTGGAACTATGTCCACCACTTCATCCAATGGGTATGTATACTATGTCTCCTTAATTGATGTTTTTTCACGCAAATCTTGGATTTATTTCTTGAAGACAAAAGGTGAAGTGTTTATCAAATTTAAGGAATTTAAGACCCTCATAGAAAATATTTTTGAAAAGAATATTAAGGTCTTGAGGTTAGACAATGGTGGAGAATTCACATTAGATGAATTCAAGGCATTAAGTGGGGAAGATGGGATTAAGAGGGAGGTATCTACTCCATACAATCCTCAACAAAATGGTGTGGTATAAAGAAAGAACCGAACCATAATGAAAACAATGAAGGCCATGCTTCATGATCAAAACTTACTGAAACAACTATGGGAAGAAGCAACAAGAATTGTAGTGTATGTGCAGAATAAAACACCCCATCGTGTTCTTGGGAGTAAGACCCCAGAAGAAATGTTCACAGGAGAGAAGATAGAAGTTAGCCACCTGAGAATATTCAACTCTTCAATATATGTATATGTTCCTAAGGATAAAAGATCCATATTGGACCCTTCAGGAAAGACGTGCATATTTGTTGGCTACAATGAAACATTGAAGGAATACATAGTCTACATCCCTAGTCACAAACAGGTTGAGATTAGTAGACATGTTGCCTTTGATGATGATGTAGCATTCAATAATTCAAGTAAGAGTCATACAGATGAATACCATGATGAAGAACCGATGGCTCCAAGGTTCTTGAGACGCAGGAAATGATATTGTACTAGAAGAACATGATATATAAGATCATGAAATGGAAGATCCACAAAACCCACAGATCCACCTAGAGGAAAGAAAGAGAGGATATCAAAACCCACAGATCCACCTAGAGGAAAGAAGAGGATATCTTGGCCCCATGAGATTATACAAGATGTAGAAAAATACATTTCTCCAGAAGGAACTTACAGAGAAAGAAAGAAACCAAAACCTTATTCTAGTTACGTGGCACTCCTTAGTGATATTATTGATACATAACCTACATCATATGAAGAGGCTATAGAAAAGAAGGAATGGAAGGATGTCATGATTGAAGAGTACCAGTCCATTTTGAAAAATGATGTTTGGGATGTGGTTCCAAGACCATGAGAGAAATCAATTGTAAGCTCAAAATGGATTTACAAAATAAATCATGCAGCATATGGAAGTATTGAAAAGTACAAGGCTGTTAGGTTTTAATTCTTTTCAAAGATAATGGAAAAAATAGGATCACTGAGAGAAAATAAATCACAAGGTACACAACATTTTATCTCGGGAAACCCTCATGGGGGAGAAAACCCAACAAAAACTTCCTTAATATATATTTCCATTACAATGCCAATATAATGACCAAAACACTAAATATAATCCAACACTGAGAATGCACCTCTCTCTCCTCCTTCTTGCAACTACAACTACCTCCAAAACATGCACACTTGTTGAGTGACCGAGTGAATGAGAGAATGAGGCACCATCCTCTCTTATTTATACTAGCTGATAGGCTCTAGGGTTATGTTCTTTCACCAAGTGGGGCCGACTTCTTCAACTAGTGGTTAAAACCACTTTATTAATCCCTAGGGGACGACTTTACAAAAAACACCATATAACTATGGTTTGACCAATCCAAAAAAGGGAATTTGGTCTTAACAAGACCTGACATGATCAATCCACAAAAGGGGATTTGATCTATATTAAAACAACTCAAATATAATTAGAATATTCCTCACAGTTACAATATTTCAACACTCCCTCTTAACAAGAAGGGTATTCTACTGATATAACCCAACACATCATCAGGAGAAATATAGGGCATTATCATCAACAACATTTGGAACATTGACTGGCACATCTATAAATCATTGGAATTTTTTCTCATCATCAACAACATCATCGTTCATAGCATGGAGCTAGAGTAACATCATCAACATCATCTACATAAATATCAATTAATATAATACTAATAAAAAATAATCAATAAGCATGAGGCTGATACAATATCATCAACAACACGAGGCTGATACATCATCAACAACAACACGAGGATGATACATCATCAACAACAACACGAGGCTAGAACAACAACATCATCAACATATGGCAACAAAATGAGGCAGGTGTAACAACAACATTTTGTGGTACTTTGACAGACCATCCTTATTGGACCTTCGGGATTTTCCCAGGAATCAAAAGATTCCCTAAGATATAAAATCATAACAAAGCTACCACGTGATTCTTTGACAGACTGTCCTCACCGGATCTTCAGGATATGCCCAGGAATCATAAGATTTCCTAGGATATAAAATCCTAACAAAGCTAGCACTAATGACAACAATTGGCATATACATGCACATGTACTCTTACAGATTTTCCTTACCGGACCTTCAGGATCTTCCCAGGAATGATCAATCCCCTAGGATATAAAATCCTAATGGAGCTACCCGCTATTGGTCAGGATACTATAATATCATCAACATCACTCCCCCTTTTGAGGGAGGTCCTTTCAGACAACACCAAGCTTGTATAAGAAGTGCTCAAAATTCATAAGAGACAGAGGCGTGGTCAACACATATACAACCTGCTCATCTATGCCAACATATTGGAGCTTTATATCTCCCCTCTTCACCATATCACAAATATAGTGATACCGAGTTTCTATATGGTTCAACTTATCATGGAACACATGGTTCTCTGTCATCTTTATGTAAATTTGTTTATCACATAGAATCACAATGGCTTCCATCTCCAGATCAAATAGACTTGTCAACAACTTCTGAATCCATATGGCTTCACAACTGGTGGAACATGCTGCAATGTATTTCACTTCTACCATGATGAGAGAAATACTGGATTGCTTCTTGCTCTGCCATGAAGTCATGGATGACCCCAGAATGAAACAAGATCCTAAAGTGCTCTTTCTATCAGAAGCACTTCCATCCCAATCTGAATCAACATATCCATATAGTCTAAAGTCATGATCTCTAGTATAACAAAGACCATATTCCAACACATCCTTAAGGTATATCATCACATGTTTTGAAGCTACAAGGTGAAGACATCTGGGATCTACCAGATACTGACTCAAGGTGTTCACAAAAACACATATATCTGGCCTAGTATTCATCAGATACATCAACGAACCAATAATCTGTCTGTACATAGTAACATCAACCAATTCTGATGAAGTATCTACGAAGAGATTCAAATTTATTTCCATGGGTATGTTCATGGCTTTACATTCCAACATGTCAAACCTCTTCAGTATTTCAACTACATACTTCCCTTAGTTAAAGAAGATCTTCTTTGGACTCTGCCAAATTTCAAGACCTAAAAAATAATGTACCAGGCCTAGGTCTTTCATCTCAAACTCTGCATCGAGCTTCTTTTTACAATCTGTGATGAGATTTTATTCCCCTGTTAAGAATAATTCATCCACATACAATAACAATATAAATGGATCATCATTCATAACCTATAAGTAAAGATTAGAATCAAATTTACTCTTGGTAAATCCCAAGCTCATCAGGAAACTGCCAATTCTGCCATACCAAGCTCTAAGAGATTTCTTTAACCCGTACATAACTTTCTTCAACCTGGAGACATGAGCCTTTCTATATTCAAATTCAAACCCTTTTGGTTGTTCTATATACCCTTATTCTTCAATAACACCATTTAAGAAGGCTATTTTCACATCCATCTAGTGTAACTTCCACTTCATCATGGATGCAAAAGCTATGATTGTTCTAATAGAAGTGTATCTGGGTAGAGGAGCAAATGTCTCTTCATAATCAATTCCTTCCTTTTGAGAAAATCCAAAAACTACAAATCTTGCTTCATGTTTTTCAATACTTCCTTCTGCAACATGTATTATCTTGTATAACCATTTGGAAGATACCACATATTTTTTATTTGGTTTGAGAACTATTTCCCATACATCGTTATTTATAATGGACTGGTATTCTTCGGTCATGGTATCCACCCATTATTTCTTCTGAATGGATTCTTCAAAGCAAGTGGGTTCCTTGTCTATGAAATCACACATCAAGGCCATATAAATGGAGAATGGCTTAGGTTTCTTTCTTTATCTCATGGTTCATTATGGGGCACCATACTTCTCTCCATCTTGAATAAGTTCCCTTGCCCAAACTGGATTTCTCTTGTGAGAGATCATCATCTGTGGAGGTTCTTGAGATTCTATCATATCATGATCTTCTGGAATCTCATTATCAGAGGTAATTGTAACTTCCTTCATAGGTTTTGCAACTATGGGAGCTATAGGTTCTTCTTCAAGTTAGAATTTCATTTATCTTTTAAGTGTTTCTTCTTCATCAAATGTTACATCTCTACTGATCTCAATATGATGGTAACCTGGTATGTAAATTATGAAGGATTTTGAGACCTCACAGTATCCAAAAAATATTCCCTTCTTTCCCGAGGGATCCAACTTAGTTCTCCTTTCTTTCGGAATGTGTACAAACACTAGACAACCAAATATCTTGAGATGGATTACTTTTGGCTTCTTTCTAGAGAACATTTCTTCTGGGTTTTTGAATCCTTGTGCACTATGGGATAATATGTTTTGGACATAAATTGTTGTTCTTGCTGCTTCAACCCATAAGTGCATTTGAAGATCTTGATCGTGGATCATGTTCTTCACTGCTTCCATTATTGTTCTATTTTTTCTTTTTGTTACACCATTTTGTTGAGGATTATACAGAGTGGTGAGATCCCTCTTAATCCCAACATCTCTGCAAAATCTTCCAAATTATTTTTAGGTGTATTCTCCTCCATTATTTGACTTGAGTATCTTGATTTTATTTTCAGGGATATTTTCTACCAAGGCTTTGAATTCCTTGAACTTTTTGAGTACTTCATATTTTGATTTCAAGAAATAAACCCAAGTCTTGCGAGAGTAATCATCAATAAATGGCACATAGTATTCATACCCAATTAGAGAGGTTGATGGAATAGGACCACATACATCTGAGTGGATGAGCTCCAAGATTCCTTCTGCTTTACTGTCACTCTTTAGGAAATGATTCTTTATGTTCTTTCCTTGTGCAATCCCTTGCATACACCTTCATGGTCAACCTTGAATTCTGGTAAACCTATAACTACATTGCTTACATATGGTAAGGCTTTTTAGTTGTTGTGAGCTAGTCTTTTATGCCAAAGTTCACATGGACTCTTAGTGGAGTGAGTCAAGGCTGCATCTGAGTGACATTTTAACTTATACAGACCACCTTCTTCTGTTCAAATATCAATTGCATCTTCTATGGTTTTACCTTTAGGCCACATAAGAACTTCACCATCTATGAATGTAATCCTAAACCCTTTCTTATCTAAAGCTGAGATAGAAAGTAATTTCTTTGTCAAACCTGGTACATACAATACATCCTTCATCTTCATCGAAGTTCCTGAATCTAGTTTGTAAGTGGATTATCCCATCCCTTTGATAGGGTACTGATAGTCATATCCAAGTGATACTTTCTGGGGAAAGTCCTTTTCTGTAAGGATAGAGATAATTTCTCTCTAACCTATCATGTTCTTAGAAGCAACACTATCTATGAGCCAAGTATCCTCTCCAGGTGTCACATATCCCGAGAGGGAAGAGAACAAAACATAGTCTTCAATCTTTTCTTTAATCATGTTTGTGGGTGGCTCATCATCTTCAACTGCATGGACATGATGTATTTTGTTATTTATATTCTTTTATTCTTCCCTTATGGAAGGAAAATTATTAGAAATGTGTCCCATATTATCACAATGATAACACTGATAAGAGGAGAAATATTTTTCTCTTCTTTGTCCCTTCTGATATTTTTAGAATCTTCTTGGAGGGTGAGATTCTTTATGAAAGTGTGTGGATCTCTTTGAGAGTGATATTACTTATGAATATGGGTCTCCTTTTGGAAATGGGACCTTTTATTTCCACCTTTAGTATGAGAATTTAAGGCTTGATCTTCATCCCTTAATAATATGGCTTCTTGGTTTTCCACTCTTGCTTCTTCTTGAACACATTCTTCCCATAAGCTATCAAAATGAAGTTTTTCTTTTCTTGCACAGATAGTTTGGATGAAGGCATCCCAAGGTMTTGTGAGACCATTAAGAGATGTCATTATAAGTTCATATTCATCTAGGTTGTCTCYAATTGCTTCTAATTGTTCCTTAAATTGCGAAACCTTAGAGAAATAGTCATGAGATGTTTCTTCTTTTTGCATCTTTGTATTCTTGAGTTGGGTTCTCAAATTCATCTTCCGATTGATGTTATTTCCTTCATAAATTTTGGTTAGGGAATCAAAAATATATTTTGGAGTATTATTAGAAGAAACTTGAGGGATCAAGTGGTCTTTAATGGAATCTGCAATTATTCTTTTGGCCCTAACCATATCCTTCTTGTACTTTTCTTTGGATGCTTATTCTTCGGGTTTCAGTATATTTTCTTTTATGAATTTTGCAAGGTCATTCTCTTCAAGAATGAATCCAATTCTATACTTCCAGGAACAAAATTTTTCCACACGTTCTAACTTGTCAACAAGCTTAGTGCTTGCAGACATCTTGACCTGGAGCTAGAAAAATGATCGGAAAATGAAAATGTTCAAATAATGAATCCGATCTTACCAAAAGGTGCGCTGGGCTTAGGAGAGTAGGTTGGAGTTGTCTGATTTAAAAAATTTCAAGTTTTACCCCTTGAAACTTGACCTCCACAAATCTGGGCTGGTACTTTTGGTACTGGTTCTGGTTTCCTGGTTTTCTGGTACTTGTCAAAACTAGGGTTTGACTTTCCGGAGGCTCTGGCCACAGAAAAGGTGCACTCAAGCTGCCAAAGAGTGTGCTATGCTAGGGTGAACTTCCCTAGATGGTTTTTAGTCAGAAATTCCCTTCCAATAAAAGCCCTAATTTTCTTGTACGACAACAATGAAATTTTTGGATACCCAGTGGAAGGTGCTCCCTTCAATTTAGCTCTCATACCATGTTAAGTTTTAATGCTTTTCAAAGATAATAGCACAAATAAGATCACTGAGAGAAACACAATTATAAGGTACACAACATTTTATCCTGGGAAACCCTCATGGGGGATAAAACCTAGGAAACACTTCCTTAATATAGATTGCCAATACAATGCCAAGATAAAGACCAAAACACTAAAGATAATCCAACACTGAGCATGCTCCTCTCTCTACTCCTTGCAATTGCAACTACCTCCAAAATATGCACATTTGTTGAGTGACTGAGTGAGTGAGAGAATGAGGCACCATCCTCTCTTATTTATACTAGTTGATAAGCACTAGGGCTATGTCCTTTCACCAAGTGGGGCCGACTTCTTCAACTAAAGTTTAAAACCACTTTATTAATCCCTAGGGGTCGAAATTACAAACAACACCATATAACTATGGTTTTACCAATCCACAAAAGTGGATTTGGTATTAACAAGACCTGACATGATCAATCCACAAAAGGGGATTTGATCTATATAAAAATAACTCAAATATAATTAGAATATTCTTCACAGTTACAATATTTCAACAAAGGAAAGGTTCATGGTGTGAGTATTCTCCCATAAAGAAGGCATTGATTATGAAGAGACTTTTCCTCCTGTAGCGAGATACACTTTCATTAGGATTGTGCTTGCGATAATTGTAGTAAAGAAATGGAAGATACACTAGATGGATGTGAAGACAACTTTCCTAAATGGTGATATAGAAGAGGAAGTGTATGTGGAGAAACCACAAGGTTTTGAGACACATAATATATAATCACATGTGTGTAGGCTAAATCAAGCATTGTATGGTTTGAAGCAAGCCCCCAGGGATTGGTATGGGAGAATGGATAAGTTCCTGATGATTTTTGGATTTACCAAGAGTAAATAAGATCCCAGCCTGTACTACAAGGTTGAGGATGGAAGTCCAATAATACTATTGCTATACATAGATGACCTATTTTTGACAGGAGAAGAGAATCCCATATCTAAGAGCAAGAGGAATCTTGCCGCAAAATTCGAGATGAAATATCTAGGAATAATGCACTACTTCCTAGGTCTAGAGGTATGGAAAAGACAAAATGAGATTTTCCTAAACCAAGGAAAATATATAGTAGAGATTCTGAAGAGATTTGATATGATGGATTGTAAGGCCATGCCTACGCCCATGGTGACAAATATGAAGTTGCTAAGTGATACATCTTCGGAAACAGTGGATGTCACCTTGTATAGAAAAATGATCAGATCATCGATGTATTTGAAAAACACAAGAGCAAACATATGTTTTGCAGTGAACACCTCAAGTCAGTATATGGTTGAGCCGAGACATGTTCATCTAGTTGCAACAAAACACGTATTAAGGTACCTAAAGGGTAAAATTGATTATGGTCTCAAATATGTCAAAGATCAGGAGATAAGTGTTGATTAATTGGGTTGGTTTTCATTGATGTCAACCCTTGAAGAAAGTCTGGTAGCGAATTTTGGTAGCACAAAGGTTTGGGTAATGGACCCAAGTTTGTTTGATGTATAATGGTATGAGTTTTAATATATTTAAAGGTAATACTATTCTAGATGGATAGTACATGTCATGCCATTTCCAGTGGCATGTGGAACGTCACATAACTCCTCACTGTTAAGAGAGTTATGGCCATGTGAAGTTGGAGAACCCTCACGAGTCATCTAGAAGCCCCAAAAGGTCAAAGTAGTCAAAGTGGTTGCAAAGAAGAAATTATTTAAATAATAAAGTGAAGTGATGAGTGTACTATAAGTCAAAGTAGACACAAAAGAAATTATTTAAATAATAAATTTAATGGAGAAATTACTAAGTGGACAAGTGGTTAGAAGTGGGTTAGCCCTAAAATAAGGAAAGTGGTTTAAGATGGTTAGAAGGTAACCCCTTGAGGAAGCTACATAAAAGTATAAATAAGAGGCAAGGGTCTCTCATTTAATTACACTTGAGCATATTGAATATCTATAAGTGACTGAGGTAACCAAAGGATATCTAAGGCGAATTTTAGAGGGAAGGTGAAGTAAATAAGGTTGAAATTCAAGGGAGGATAATTTTTTTTGATGATGCTTTCTAAGGTATGTTATTTATAGGTCATCTCACC
>SNQJ01S0007468.1:9931-20206 GCA_010110895.2 Picea sitchensis | reverse complement strand
TTGATGAGTTGGCACATACATGAGGTGTATAGTTGATGATGTTGGTACATCTTGATGAGTAATAGTTTATGTCTATTTGATGCATGATTGGTACATATTTGGTGCATGGTTGATGCAATCATTGATGGTACAAGTTGAGGTATAGGTTGGTGCATGGTTGATGCACTTGTTTATGGTACAGGTTGATTACAAGTTGTTTGGTACAGGTTATTACAGGTTGTTTGGTGCAGGTTGATTGGTACATGTTTACAATAGTATATCTCACAATGATAGTGTGATAGTGGTTCATTCTACTTATACGACATGACGGTTGGACTGAGCAAGGAAAGGTGGTTGTATCCACCTTTTGGTTGTAGCCGGAGAACATAGGGGGTTTTAGCCTCTTTCTGGTTAGAGTCAGAGAATTGGGGAGTTGGAGTTTCCCTCAGGTTGTAGCCTGAGAAACTAGGGGGTTGGAGTCTCCTTCCAGTTGTAGTTGGAAAACAAAGAAAGTTGGCACTTCTAATGGATGTAATTCTTAAATACATATAAGAAAAAACATTCTGTGGTTTTCTCCTGCTTTGGGTTTCCATGTAAAAACACTGGTGTACTGTGTATGTGTATGATTTTTCATTTTTCATTGTTTATTCATTGTTTATTGGATGATAATGCTACATTGATATAACACTTGCATTTTATGGTTAAAAAGGATTAGATTGATCTATTACTGATTCACCCCCCCTCTCAGTAATCCAACAATAAGACTACATGGATATGGTGATTTAGATTGGGATGGTAGTGTCATAGATCGGAAAAGTACATCCAAGTGTTTCTTCAGTCTAAGATCAAATGTGATTGCATGGTTCAAAAGGAAGTAAACTAGTGTGGCACTCAATACAGTCGAAGAAGAATATATTGCAGCGTGCTCAGCTATCAAAGAAGTAGTGTGGATTAGAAAGTTGCTTGCAGGGCTATATGATCTTGAATTAGAGGAAACTTGCATTTTATGTGACAACCAGAGTTGTATGAAGTTGTCAGAGAACCATGTGTTTCATGACAAGTCAAAACACATTGAGATCAAATACCACTATGTACGGGACATGGTACAGAAGAGAGCAGTAAGACTCCAGTAAATTGCCACCAATGAATATGTAGTAGATGTGTTGACCAAGCCCATGTACATCGTGATCCATAAATACTTCTCCAATAGTGAGAAGTGATTGTTTTCTCCAGTAGTGAGATGTGATTTCCAGTAGAGGTAAGTGATGTCCCCAGTAGAGGAAACTACTACAGTGCAGGTTGGTACTCCAACGCAGGTTGGTATGCTAGCCCAAAACAGGTTGGTATGCTACCCCAATACAGGTTGGTACTCCAATGCAGGATGGTACGCTACCCCAGTGCAGGTTGGTACTTTTTGGTCACTATAATTGCTTATTAATTAAACAATCAAGTGTTACATAAATTGTCAACCTAGGGAAGTTTGTTTATTTCAAAGGCAATCACACACTGTATATTCTCAATCTCAAAAGCAATCTAGAATTGTAGTAAAGGTACACTAATCACACCTTGCTTTGAACATAATGAAGTTCTACTTTGAATTATAATAAAAAAAATCTATCTATTGTAGAGTTTTAAGATTCAAAAGGAGACAACTATCATAAGAATCCTGGATTACATTAAAGAGTAGCAACCTAGGAAAAAGGAACTTTTTAGCACACTGTTAAAATGATTAACTATTCTGTAACAGAGAATAGGACCCTATTCCCAAAGTAGGAATATTCATCACCTGTTTCTGTCTATCAAACTTCCATGAACTCATCAAACATAGTCACCAATCAAAATGAAGACTAACTACTCTATAGAAGAGAACATGACCCTATTCCCTAAAGAAGGAATCTTCAACACCTGTCTCTGATTATCATACTTCCTAAACTCATTCTACAAACAGGATTATCAGTCAAAATGATTAAAAATTACTGAAGACTAACTACCCTATGACAGAGAACATGACCCTATTCCCCAAGCAGGAATCTTCAACACCTGTTTCTGATTATCACACTTTCATAAACTCATTTTGCAAACAAAATTACCAATCAAAGTGATTAACAATTACCTAGGAATGAATTATATGAAGACAATGTAATAATCAGTGGAAGTAGAGTTTCAACAAAACAAAGTTCCAGCAAAAGAGTTTTAACAAGGTATGAATAAAAACAACACTAACGCACTACAAAACTAATGGGTGAATCTTGTGAAGAAGGTGGGCCCTTTCCTTCTCACAAGATTCCCCAGAAATGGAAGAAACTAAAAAGGAATGATCAGAATGATTTTTTATTCATCTGTCAAAATGTGTCAAGTTACAATATCCAACATGAACACGCTCCTTCTCTGTGATTTGTTTCTAGATAAACCTTTCCGTCCCCTTAATGCTCATTTCTCCCCTATTAAAGAGGAGAATACAATTGATCATAAAATTACATGTGTACAGATACAAATCCTATTCTTAGTCTGATCTGATCTTTTATGCTGGAATAGGATATTCTAATCTCCCATAGAAAAATGCTGTTACAGTAGTTGGAATGGTGTTGGCTTGAGTTACCTCTATTGCGGCCCGTGTAACAACTTCTTTATTTATCTTTTCCTATTACTGTTGTTTGTAGAATACTATTTCAACATCGCAAATCACGGGCTGTTTCAGCAACGGGATTTGCGTCCTGTTTAACTGTTTCAACATCGTGGTCTTCAAGCAACAACGATGGTTGGTGTTGGCTTAAGGTACGGCTGTTGTGGCCAGTGTAACAACTCCTTCTTGTTGCTGTTGTATGTGAAATGTTGTTTCAATGTCGCAAATCACGGACTGTTTCAGCAACATAATTTGTGTACTGTTGACTGTTTCAGCAATGTGGTCTTCAAGCAACAACAATATGTTAACTGCAGTTCAAACTATTTTAGCAACTATATATTTAATGGTTAAGTATGAGAGTAATGTAAAATTACATGTAAAACAAATTAAACATATAACAAAGAGAAGAAACGTTATATACCTTTGGGGAAAATAGGTTAAGGTGATAATGTAGGCTTAAATGTGAGTGGGAAAAGGATGTAATGAAGGCAAAAAGTATGAACAAAAAGGTACATTATAGGGTCCTAACAGTACTCTAACGCAGGCTGGTACGCTACCCTAGATCAGTTTGGTACTCCAACTTAGGTCGGTACACTACCCGAGCACAGGTTGGTAATCCAATGCAGACTGGTACGCTACCCCAACATAGGTTGGTACTCCAACTCAAGCTGGTACACTACCCCATCGTAGGTTGGTACTCCAACACATGCTGGTACACTACTCCAACATAGGTTGGTACACTACCCCAACGTAGGTTGGTACTCCAACACAGGCTGGTATGATACCCCAACACAGGTTGGTACTTCAACGCAATCTAGTACGCTACCCCAACATAACTTGGTACTCCAACACAGGCTGATATGCTACCCTAGCGCAGGTTGGTACTCCAACACAGATTGGTATGTTACTCCAGTACGAAAGGATGGTGAAAGTGCAAAACTTCTTATGATATATAGATTCTTGAAATTCAACAAGATAATGTTCAAAGTGTACCGATATGCAGAAGCAGATTGTTCCTAAAGAATACCTTCCTATCTAAGAGGTAGTGTTGAATAATATGTAGCTGTGAAATATATTCTCGTATTGTATTTAATCATTCAAAAACCCTAAAATAATATTATTATGTTGTATTGGTAAAGTTGACCCCATTGTGGCATTTATTGTAAAATAAAGTTAAACTATCAAGTCGACCCCTATTGTGGCTAATGCAAAATATAATTAAGAGACATTTGCAAGTCAACCCTGATAGTTAAAAGGGAAATTTACTTGTGTGTAAATAGAGAGGCTAGATGCCTCATTTATACACTCATCTCACTCAATCATAAGAGAGAGAAATGTTCACAAGTTTTGGAGAGAGAGGGAGATGCAACAAAGGGATATCTGTTTTTTGTCTTGGTATTTTTCTTTGTTGAAGAATCAATTTAGAATAAGTTGTTGGGTTTTCTTCCCCTAGAGGGTTTCCCAGGATAATCTTTGTGTCTATCTTGTTTATGTGATTGTATCTCTTTCAATGATCTTGTATATGTAGTTAATGTGCTAAATAATTGTAATAAGAAAAGGTGAACTGTAACTGTTAGCTGCATAAGTAAATTCTCAACACCAAAAATGTAGCAACATCTCTTTCTTGCTATTGCTTCTCTTGCAATAATTTCTGGCATAAAGAATTACATTGTAGAGCTTATGGAAAGAAGAATCATAAAAATGTTAAAAGATATGGTTATAATAATAACAAGAATAATAATAATCAAGGGAATATAAAATATAATTTATTCTCTCCATTACAATATTAAAATGTTGAATGCTACAAATGAAACAATTATGGTCACAAATCTAGTGATTTTAGGCTACCAAAGCATCCCCTGAATATTTCCAACATTCAAGCAGAAAATCATAAAAAGGCATGGAAAGAAAAGGAGACAGAGTGTAAGGTAGCCTTATATGCTGAAAATAAAAATAAAATCTAATAGTATGTTGACAATGGATGTTCAAAGAACATGACAGGATATCAAGACAAATTCCTTAGTCTGAAAGGGAAATAAAAAGGAAGGGTTACTTTTGGAGATGATGTCTCTACCAAGATACTTGGAAAGGGTACAGTCAGTCTGGGAACTAATAGAGCTAAAGAAGAAAATGTACTATTAGTTGAAAATTTGAATCCTAATCTCCTCAGTGTGAGGAAAACATGTGATGAAGGACACATACTCATATTTGACTCTAAAAAATGTGAGATTAGAAAAGAATGCTCACGAAAATTAGTGGTTATTGCACCAAGGACACCAAGAGATGTATATATGTTAAACATAGAAGAAGAAGAAAAATGTTGCATGGGCCAAATAGATGAAAGTTGGCTATGACATAGAAGAATGGGACACATAAACTTTGATAATTTGATAAAAGTTAGTAAAAAATAAGTTGTGAAAGATATGCCAAATATTATAAAACCTTCAAACTCTATTTATAAGCATTGCCAACATGGAAATCAAACAAAATTAAGATTCAAGACAAATGAATAATCTACATCAAAACCATTAGAACCTGTTCATACTAACCTCTCTGGACCAACAAGAACTAAAAGAATACAATGTGAACATTACTTCATTTTATTTATTGATGACTATACAAGAATGACCTGGGTATCCTTTCTCAAAGAGAAATCAAAATAATTCGAAAAATTTAAAGTCTTCAAAACATGTGTTGAAAATGAGACTAATCTCAAAATCAAGTGCCTACGATCAGAAAATGGAGGGGAATTTACCTCAAATGAGTTCAACAAGTTCTTTGAAACTCATGGAATTAAAGGACACTTTTCATCTCCAAGAACTCCTCAACAAAATGGAGTTGCTGAGAGGAAGAATATAATTATTCAAGAAGCAACCAAAACTATGTTAAATAAGCCAAACTCTCATATATATATATATATATATATTGGAGAAAAACAATGTATAAAACAATGTACATACTTAAATTATAACAACTTAGAGTTAGCTATGAAAAGACACCATATGAGTTGTGGTTTGGCAAATCAAAATCAATCAAGCACTTCAAAGTCTTTGGGAGAAATTTCTATATTAAGAGAGATAATGATAACCGAGGAAAATTATATTCCATATCAGACGAAGGAATATTTCTTGGTTACTCATCCAACAAAAAGGCCTACATATTCTATAAATTGAGGCTACACAAAATTGTGGAAAGTGAAAATGTAAAAGTGGATGATCTAAAATCAAGAAGAATCAAATCTCAAGATAATTGACTATTTGATGAAAGGAGAAGAAATGATGATGATGAAGAAGGAATTGAAGAAATACAAGACGATGAATCACAAAGTGAAGAAGAAAAGGAAGAGGAAGAATCACCAAGACAATAGTCAAAAGAACCATCAATGAGATTACAAAAAGATCATAGGCAACAAAAATACTGGAGTTGAATCAAGAAGAAAGATAACATATGAATCAAAACAAACAATGCTCTCCCTAATAGAACCCAAAACATTTGCAGAGGCCAACAAAGATGAAGACTGGATCAAAACCATGAATGACGAGCTTGATCAAATAGAGAACAGTCCGACTTGGGAGCTTGTCTCAATACCAAAAGACAAAAATGTGGTAGGGACCAAATGGATTTTAAAAAATAAAGTTAATGAAGATGGTCGAGTTATAAGGAATAAAGAAAGATTGGTGTGCAAAGGATATGATCAAGTAGAAGGGATTGACTTTGAGGAGGGATTTTCCCCAGTAGCCAGATTAGAAGCTGTCAGAATGTTCTTGGAATTTGCATGCTTTAAAAACTTTAAAATATATCAAATGGATGTCAAATCAACATTCTTAAATGGAAATTTAGAGGAAGAAGTTTATATAAAACAACCTGAAGGATTTATGTTATCATAGAATCAAGACTATGTTTGTAAATTAAATAAATCATTGTATGGTCTCAAACAAGCTCCCAGAGCATGGTTTTCAAGACTTGATAATAATCTCCAACAATAAGGATACAAAAGAGGAGATACTAACAACAGAATTTACACTAAAAATGAAAATCAGAATATGATTATTGTTGTAGTACATGTGGATGCTATCATCTTCAGAAGTAATTTAAACGCTCTAAGCAAGCAATTTGATAAAGAAATGAAAAACGAATTCTAAATGTCAATGATTGGTGAATTGTCATTCTTCTCGGGATTACAAGTCTCACAATCAAACAATGTAATATTCATATCTCATACTGTTATAGCAAGATTTGCCTCACTCCATGCAACTTGCTCAGAAGGCCTTTTCCATTTCCCTATGCAGACTTGAAGTCCCCTTTTTACAATTCCCAGAGCTAAAAAACATATTTTTCCACATATACACGCCCTAACAAATATATAACATGCGTATACGTAGGTTGCACCATTACAACCCGTGTACGTCGGGCTTTGTGTCCAAAATTAAAAAAATGGTGTCGGGTTTCCATGTCACGTCACGATATCCATGATCCTTGACCTTCCATATACTGGAAACATTCTGACTTGATCCTTCAATTCCATTTGAAGGCTATATATGGGCCATATCCAAGATGTGGCAAAGAGGAGAAAGAATTCAACTTTGAGAGCAAAGTTACTCTGTAGAAATTATTCACTTCATATTGAGTTTGCATCCCTTTGTCCTTTTAAGTTTGAACACATTGTTTATCCCCCAAGCTCTTCCCTATTTGATGGAGAACCTCATTGTCTCTCTTATATGAGATTTCCTTTGGTGGAGGATTGAAGTGGTGGAGGCCCAGCTGGAAAGGACTTAGTTTCTCAGTTCCAAATGTGCTGACACATAAGTTTGTCATTCATACACTTCTATTGATTACATTTTAATCGAAATACTATTTTCTCGTCCAATTAATGTCTCACAAATATTCTAATTGTTATTCCATGGGAAGATTTGTTATGAATATTGATGGAATATGCTATTATATGTGCTCACTTTATCTATTATCACGATATGCTTGCGTATCTTGATTGTCGAGGACAATTTGTAGGTATATAKCTTTGGGTCAAGTGCTCAATGATGGACTTCATCAAACGTCCGAATGAGGTAGGCTCTTTATCTTGTCTTGTTAGCATGTTTGTTTATATATAATACTTGAGATTAGAGYTGATTTCTGTAGTCATTTCCATCTGTTTTGGTTTACCCCATGCCATAGAGTGATTTTCCTTGTAATAGAATTGGAAACCATACTGGGGATAAAATCTTCTTTTCTAGGTTTGGAGTGTTTTTGTCCTGTGATTGCTCTTGGTTAGCTTGAGTTTTCTTGTCATCTGACTGCTTGAAATCCTATTTTCATTTTGAGTTTGAGTTTCTTGGCCTTATTCTTAACCTGGAAGTGTTTCAATGCATATACATGGTTTTCCCTTGACATACGCGTACATACACAAGCTGTCATTATGTAGGGAGCGTATATACATGGGTTTCTCCTAAACAATCGTGTACATTATCCTTGTTTTCTTGATTTCTAAGTTGGTGTTTGATGGGTAAGTTTTGATGTTTATTGTTGACCAAAAAATATGCTCTGGGCTCAACATGGTGTTTTACACTATCATTCCTCCACAAACGTCCCTTTGTGCTATGGTTCCAGTCGAAGACAGTGGCGGGGGTCATAGTTACTATGGCCTCTGCCCTTGAAAGAGTATCAGTTGGCTACCTTCAGAGGGTTTTGAAACCTCCCACATGATAATTCCTCATGCCAATATCATTCAATTCATATTTATGAGTTAAGCATACAGTTTGCAAGAATTTTAACGTTGGCCCCCTTCGCTTGTCACAAGACAGGTCCCTTGGGGATGAGGTCCTTTCACAAAGGGTAATATGAATCCTGGTCACAATTTGGGAAATACAATATTTCCCAAATGTATGGATCAGGACAAGCTTTCCAACGGGCTATCATGAGCTCGATTTCGAGTCCGTATGACCCTGTACGGAGGACACAAAGTTAGCGTCACCCGAATGGCCAAAACCAATAGTGTGACTTCCTGGTCTGATTATTTTCAGATAACTATTTCAAAAGAAAAATAAAACCCAGAAATGGTGTAGGGAAGTGCGAGAAATTTCCAACGGTATATTCCGTGTTTGGTTTTGACCCTCGGTTGGTAAGAACGAGCTTTTGCAAGTTCATGACCAATTTCAGACACCAAATTGGTTGCAGTGCTTGAGGGTTTAAAAATTGTTGGTAAAGAGTTTTAAATCAAAGATTCAGTGATGCCACGCTGTAATAGACTCAAACAATTTTCTGATAGCTCCTCATTTTCCTCATTTCGACCTCGGATGGCTCGGTTAGAACTGTGACAAGTTGGTCAATTATTTTGGGCAAAGGGGGGAAACCAACTCACGTAGAAAGGTTTCGTGACAGCTAAAACAACCATTAATGGACCAAGAACATAAATATATGGCCACCTTGTCAATACCTTTCCAAAGATACCTCATTTTCCTCGATTGGATATCATATGGAAATTTTGTACCTTTCGTAAGATTGGGTACCATGTGGGCCCACCAACAAGTCAAGGGTTTTAAGTGGCCATTGTTCTGGGCTGAAATTAAGGGATGAGGTGGAATTATTTCAGATTGGTGATGGGATATTCTCTATGGGCTCATCGAGACCTTTCAATTGACATGCCCTGCATCCAATTTCAACACTGTCTCACCTGGAATCCTTTTTGGGGCTAAGTAAAAAACAACAAGGTCAAAGTTAAAGTCAACGACAAACTTTGACTTGCACAATTTTCGAGAAATATTAAAAAAATAATGGAAAAAATTATAAAAAACTCAGAAATTTTTGGAAATTAAGGAGAGGACATGTAGCCTCCTCATGCAATATTGAGGAATTTGATTTTTTTGAAAAATTAGAAAATACATACCCCCCCCTCTCCCCTCTCTCAAGTCATTTTGGCATTTTGGCCAAGGGGAGAGGGAGCTCTGCAACAGGTCTCCAATGGCAGAGGAGGGAACCTAGGAAGTAGTGTAGGTTTTCATTGGGAACCCATCTATGACCATGCACCATCCTTCAGACACAGGGCCAGGTAACCCCATCAATCCCAATTCAAAAGGAAGGAAAATATATTACTTCTTATGGTGGTTTTCTCCATAAAAAATGTTATTTTTTCCTTCAAAAGCATAGCTTGAGTGCTAGTTCAGTTTTGGAATGGAGTGCTGGTCCATAGTTTGTCTGCTGGTTGGTGATTTCAGTCATTCATTTGTTTTTATCTGTAAAAAATTCAAAGGGGAGGGGATTCTAAGCCCTCTTGGGAACTAGGCCAAACCCTCCATGGCCCCTTTAGATATTTAAATTTCTGAGTTGGGCTAAAATTTCAGATTTGCACATGGACATTTGCAGGCCCTGGGCTTTGAAACCCAGCCCCCTTCCTTTTCCTCTGCCAAGAAAATCCCAGAAATAGCCCAAAAATTAAATAGGAGGGGAGGGGGTTTGAACCCAAAACCTCCCTCTCCTAAACTATGGGAAAAAAACCACTATGTGAAAAATAATTTTTGGTGGTGGTTGGCCACCCGTCCACCACCACCACCCCCTCACCTCCACCAATGTAACCTTGGCCTTCCCTTTCTTCCTCCACCTGCGCGCCCAACCCATCCCTTTCCTTCATACCGCCCTCATCCCCACTCACCACCCTCCACTTTTCTCTGTGCGCTACCCAA
>SNQJ01S0007467.1:104383-132526 GCA_010110895.2 Picea sitchensis | reverse complement strand
TGTCTTTAATTAATGCCTAGATCACGCCCTAGATTCTTGAGGTAAAATGAGAGGACGATGCCTCTCCTTCCTTGAATGCGCACCACGCATGTTAATTAGTTGGTGTCTACTGAGGTGGAGAGATTCTCCTGCATCATACTCCACAGCAGCAAGAATCATGAGCTCCTGCTCATGAGCTTTTCAATGTGGTTGAAATCCACCTAGATCCCGAAATTTCTCCTGGAGTTGTCTCTAGGCTCCTCTGGTCCGTTGTTTCTGCTCCTTCATCTTCCTTGCTTCTCGTGTAGGTTTCCTTTCGTTCAGCTTCCTCTTGCTGACTATTTCCTCTACCGACTCCGACATCAGAGTTCTTATCTCCTCAATCACCTTTTCCAGGTGATCTATCGGCTGGTTCTTTTATTGTAGACTAGCTCGCTCCACTCGCTCCTTTTCAATGGGAAAATCACATCGACTTACCAAGACATCTTCTCCCTTTGTGGGCTTAGCTCACCACTCTGTTGCAGTCTCTACTTATACAGTATCCATATTGAACTGTCGTTTTGTAGCTTCCTCTGACATATTGATCCCTATAAATTCCTCGACTGATTATGTTCCCGCCTCCACCAACTACTATTCGTGCGCGTGTATCTCCTCTAGCATGGCTATTTCTCAGCAGCCAACTTCTGGTTCTAGATTTCCCAACCAATCCTCCAGTGACTTTAACTCCAATTCCCACTGAGTGAATAACTCAACTAGGCGTTCTTCTTCTATTGGGACAGACATCAATATCTATTATGTTTCCTCCATGACAGTCTATGTTGGTTGTCTTTCTGTCGCATATGAAACATCTATGCTAGCCTCTCCTCGGTCGCTTGGTAGGAATATCTCAACTCTTCCAACGATCAAAACGATCCTCTGATCCTCCTCCTCTATGACGAAAGTTTGTAACTTCTCATCATCTTCATTCACGTGGCTCACAGTTTTGCGCAAATCTCCATCTTAGTGAGGTCTCTCTCTTTCCTCCTCTTCATATGTCAATGAACTCTCAGCTGATCTTATCTCATCTCCCTTTCCCACCTGGAAATATGGAATTTATCCTCTGTGCACCTGGTAGGTTATGATATCCATCGATCCCTTCTCATTTCCCACCTGGAAACCTATGAGACTCTTTCCAAATATCTTTCCCTTATGACTGAGGTTTTCAACATGCCTTAGCCACCTTTTTAACACCTATTGTCTCCTTCTGGTCAAGAACTTCTGAACATGCCATTTAGCTATTCTCTTTAGGGGCCATTCGTACCTCCAGTGAACCTTTGGTTCTTGTTGCATCTGGAATGCAAGCTTCTCCATCTCTACTCTGATTTCAATGAGCTCCTTGTCCATCTCAGACTTTCTCCTCTACGAATGGACTTCTCCTTGGCTTTTCTTGTGACCTTCAATGGCCATATTGATTTGTCTACAACCCACCCGATTTTTTATCATCTACTGTACACCTTGCAACATCTCCAACAAAGCATTGCACTTTGTCTCCTTGGCTTATAGAAATCAATTATGCATCCGCTCCTTTGTCTCCTTCTTCAACTGTTGTCTACAGGAAAAATCAAGCTCTGATACTACTCCTAGTGAAAACCCCCTTCCCTTCTTTGGGTTGGCATGAACTCTCTATCTAGGATCGTTAAATTCATCGAACCATATGGTTCATCGGGCTCTTGATGGAACCAATTTCAACTTGACACAGGCCCCTTTTTACTTCCTCGACGCACGTTATGTGGCACCTGCAGACCCTCTCCTTGTGCTTTCAGCTCTTGCACCAATGGGCACTAGCTCTCGAGGCTAGACTCCCTCATTGATGTGACCACGAACTACGATCATGGGTCAACTTCCTTTGTGACCTCACACTTCGAGACTTTTGTGAACTACTTCCTCATCCTTCCTCGATTTCTGAATCGGCAAACTCTTCAAGACAAGATCTACGGTCCACATTCCTTTCACAATCAACGACGATGATCACTTCACGAGTCCTCTCGTCTCCCAAATCTTCTTTTCCCATCTTTGCGAATCAGTTATACATTGATCCAACTCCATGTGTCCTCCTCGATGGATGACTAAGATTCCTCCGGCTCTCATCTCTTTGGGACTTCCTCTCGACTCTTCTCCGAAGGGTTCCTCCTTCGAAATGTGTGACTCTTTGTCACATGCCTTCCATATCTAATGACCTGGATTCGAACCTCTCTTCATGACTTCACGAAGATCCTTGTTTTCTCCCGACAAACCTTCTGAAGCTCAAGCTCCTGCTCCTGAACTTCTTCATATTTTTCCACATGTCTTCTCCTTGACGATGGATGACCTCTCCATCTTCGGGACTTCAGAAAGTCCTCAAATCCTTTGCACACTTAGCACAAATTCAACTTTCAAGACTTGTACTGTTCTCGAACTCCTTTTTACACTCCTTGCAGAAATTTGTGCAACTCTCCTGTGACTTTGCTCAACTTTAAAACCTCCATGATTCCCAGTTCCCCTAGGATTTTATCGTGCCCTCCTGGCAGCTTCTCGCTCTACTTCCTGAGATTATAAGGTGAAATCACAACACCTTAGGTGCAATCCTTGTGCTAGGATCAGTCCTTCGATGGATTCTCCCTTAGCCTTATGGAAAGGTTTAAGGCATCTCCTTTCCTTTGTCGACACACTTCTTGCAAAGCCTTCCTTCACTAGAATGTTCAGCAATTCTGGGACTCTCCAACACTTTCAACCATGTTTCTTCTGTGCATGCTCACACTAGCTCGATGCCCTCCTAGCAGAGTATTCCAGAGTGTTTAGTAACTATGAACTGTGCTACTCTCCACACAGTATTTCTTTTCAAGGAACTTAACCACCTTGAAATTTCTCCCTGAGTCTATAAATCAATCGGGTGTGCCCTCCTGGAAACTTCTCTTCTGACTCCACTGAGGTCAGACACGTATTCCTTGCATCGGCTTACATATTTTCCAATATCTTTCGCGCACTCCTTGTATTTAGCCTAGAGAACCATACTTAACTCAACACACTCTCGGATAGAAAACAATATCCCTATCCCTACAGACGATTTTCTAACATTCATCTACAATTAAAATGCATGTAAAATACATTCATAGAACACCATCCATTGAACAGAAAGGTAAAACAGGAAAAACTATCATTTTCTATTAATGCTAGAACGTCAAATTACAATAGTAGAGTCTGAGCTGCAACTGAGTCTTGGTTCTCTGCATTTCTCTCCCTACAACATGACCTATCCAACCCAACCAACCTCTACATTTCTTACAATACAAAGATTTATACAAGAGGGGCTCTATGAGCTTCCCTTGCAATCTAAACTAATGGTGTCAAATCACCATTCAAAATGCCTATCGAAAGGGAAAATTACAATGATGGAAATATGCTCCAAATCAGATGCAGATCCCTTTTTCCATCAACCTATTAATGGAAAACTTATCTCCATCTTGTGCGAAAGCACGATTTGGCTCTTCCATCTTGTCTTCAATTAATGCCTGGATCACGCCCTGGATTCACGAGGAAAAATGAGAGGATGATGCCTCTTCTTCCTTGAATGTGCACCATGCGTGTTAATTAGTTGGCGCGTGCTGAGGTGGAGCGATTCTCCTACATCAATGGAATACAACCTCGAAATAAATCCCACAAATCTGATCAAGTGTCAGGGGCTCGCAAAATTGATGGCGTAGTCAAACTACGATGTTCCAAGAATAAACTTCATTGTTGATCTGTTGGAGAACCCTCCAGAAGAAAAAGTCCTACAGGTGTCTCAGAAATTCATCGATTCACCTTGGTACACGGACATTATTCAAGTGTTGAGAAATATGCAAGCCCCTCGAGGGTTAAGTAAGACCAAGGCAAGGTTTTTAAAGATGAACACTGCTAATTTTTTCATCTTAGATAACTCTCTGTATTGGAAAGATCCAAGAGGGATATTGCTAAGTTGTTTGTTGGAAGATGACGTGGAATGAGCTATCATGGAATTCTACAAAGGATACTATGGGGGGCATCACTACTGGAAAACCACCGTGCATAAAATATTAAGGGTGGGTTATTATTGGCCCAACATTTTCACAGATGTATATAAATAATTTTCCAGTTGCCATGAGTGCCAGATATTCGATGGAAGGAGAAAGCTGCAACCCCTATCGCCAAAACCAATCTCGGTCGAAGCACATTTCATGCAATGGGGCCTGGACTCTATAAGAGAGATTCATATTCCATCCTTGGTGCAACACAGATGGATACTTATGGCAACAAATTACTTCACCAAATGGATCGAAGAAATCCCAACGAGGCAGGCTACCGACACGGTCATCATTCAGTTTTAGGAAACCAACATATTGTCTATATTCAGGTGTCCTATCAAGATCATCATGGATAATGCAGCAGCATTTAAGTCCAAGAATATGGAGAAGTTTTGTATCGATTACAACATAACCATGGCGCATTCTATGGATTATTACCCACAGGGTAATGGATTAGCATAATCATCAAACAAGAGCTTAACCAGAATTATTAAAAGGCTTCTGCAAGACAACAAGAAGCTTATCTATGCGTTGTGGGATGACAAAGTCACTACCAAGAATTCTATTTTCACATCACCATTCCAAATTGTATACGGAGCAGACGTAGTTTTCCCTACCTCACTAGTATTTCCCATCAAGAATTTTCTACAAGAGAAAGAGGCCGAGCCAGATGATGCTCAAAGAAGGATAAATCAGTTGATTCACACACAACAGATGATGGAGCAATTTTACAGCCAATCATAACTTCACCAAGATAGGATGAATAAAATTTTCGACAAGCACTCTAAGTAGGAGGACTTCCAGGTGGATGATCTTATGCTAAAGTGGGACGCGAGGAACGAAGACAAGGGGAAGCATGGAAAATTCAATCATATTTGGACGGGACCTTTCAGAATCATCACGTACCATGGGAGCAACACATATCTTCTAGAAGATATTAATAGAGATTCCACTAGCGGGGGGGCTATGAATGGCAAGTTCATCAAACACTATCTGGTTCAGTAAGGTATATTTAGTTTTTCATGTCATTGTAAATAGTTGTTTCATTTTTGTTTTCAAAGAAGGAATTTCGAGTCAGTATATCCGCAGAAAATTGAAGCCCGAAGTGAACGCCCTAAGTTTATGTTGAGTTTGGTTGAAACTATGTCAAGAAGTTCTAGGACGTGTTTGTCTTTCCATTTTTTCATAGTTTTGAAGTTGAATCAGGCCCAATGGTCAGACACCTGGTTTGTTGTTCTTTTCCACCTCACTGGGAGGATAGCATCCCCGTTGGAGCCAGTTGTTAGCACAATCATTTTTTGTTTTTCAATTAGATTCAGTCTTAGTCGAGTCATGGTCTGTGTGTCAAAGTGTGTGAGATTAGGTATGAAACAAAAAATGGGTCGGGAGGGGACATTAAGCTCAAACATCTGTAAGTGGTAGAGGCCTTTTCCCAAAGAGTCGGGTCCTTTCAGAAGAGGAGGTTTTACATGCCAAGGGTAGAGGAAAGTTGTTAAATAAGATTCACGTTGACATATGCAATGACCATCATCAGCTCATTATGAAGTCAGAAAGGATGAGAAATCACGACGATCATATCACGTATACTCTACATCTCTTATCAACTATACTTTACACACTCCGAAGTGTACCCATCGCGCGGATGTGCTGCGCAAATATTCAACCTGCTTCAAAACCTCTAGTCACAATGGATTCAATGTTCCCTATCATGATTCCATCTCTCTCCCACCCAATTATAAATGTCGGTTGATCTGCATGTATTTTATTCACCAGCCAAGGTTATGCACTGTCTATAACTATTCCCGTGAACCCTGAGTTTCTCGTTGGGGGAAAGTCGATTTCCATCAGTTGTGTCACAAACTCGAATCAATTAAGATTATCGCCTTAGGTACGTGCTAAATCCACTATGCACACAGAACAAATACGCATTTTCACCATGGAGACATCCCAAAACATAAGGAAAGGTGCATGAAGTATCAGAAATGTGGGGCCCAAACCTCAAAACTTGACATTGGTAAATGAAGATATGGATGTCAGAGCATCTTTTGAACAGGTTGGATGCACAGTCTATTGTAAGAAAATCCAAGGGTTCAACATGAAGTTGGAAAAACAGTTCACACTCAAATTCAACGGGTTCCATGTTGTAATTGTAGAAATCACTTTCCAGGTGACGGAGGAAACTCTGTCAACTGCAATGGAGATCCCTCCACAAGGCGAAAGGTGGTCTAAAGGCATTCCTTTGGATGTTCTATGCTATGAGGAATTCATCAAACCATACTGTTTAAACGGGAACATCGAAGCATGCATTCCAAGTCGATATCTACAGGAGCCTTTTCAGAAGCTCCTGAGGGTGATGAGAAGATATTTCACCTGTGAAGGGAGGTCTAACAGAATTCACCCACATCACATCAGATTGTTGATGCATTTCACAGGAAGGAGACCATTGAACCTTCCTTTATTCTTGCACCAAAGCCTCAAAGAAATGGTGAACAATGTCCAGGCTGAAGCAAACCAGCCGAAGAAGAAATTAACTCATGTCTCACTAATCAAATTGTTGATGGTTGAGGAGTTAAGGCGATTGGGTGAAAACTGGGATTCATTTATACTCAAAGCCGACATCCCTAGGGACCCCAAAGGAGATTCCCCTCTACCCATGGTAAAAGTAACATCTCAACCCGCGGAGGTGGAAATAGGAAGGGTTGAGGAGGAAGGAAATACATCGAAATTCCTATCCCCCTAATAGCCGACACCATGGAAGAGGGGCGGGCCAAGGAAGAACAAACAGACCAGGGAGGCCCAAGCTCCAAGCAAAACACACACAAAGTCAGTCGTCGAAGAGTTACTCATGTGTGCCATTCAGCTAGAGCCTTTCGAAGGTCCAATCCGAGAAACCTTCGGCAGACGGAGAAGGACAGACGCTGAAAGAATGGATATTCGTGAACCATCGCGAAAATTAAAGAAAGCACAACTCGCTATTGCTGAGATGTACCAGAAGAACATGGAGTTGAGACAACAGTTAGCAGAGAAGACCCTCAAGATATTAGTATCACAAGGTCGAGAGGGAAACACGACTTGGCTCAAGAGGCAGCTCAGGGAAGTGCAAGACATAATCATCCAGCTTCATGAAGCACAGAGGATTTCAGAAAAGAGAATTTCAAAGCACTTCAAGGAATGTGGACCGACCCTGGAAACATTTTGTGCGACTCTAGCCAATGAGAAGAAGAGGTTTAAAGGGAACACAATTTTGAAAAGGCAAGTAATGAATCTGAAAAGGCACAAATGGTCTCTCAGGAGAACGCTTCGAATATCAAAACTGCAGACAAGGCCAGAAGCATGATCGACCAAATCTGATTTTGTCCTCTCAAACATGGCACAGATTTTGTCTCTCTGTGTCATGTTTCCTAATGGGAAGTAGGGCCTCTAACAGGTACCTGCATGGAAATAATACGACACACAACACTAGAGACCCATCTATTACAAAGGATAGGTGTACATTGGACACGTGACAGTTTGAAGAAAGGTGTTTTCCCCTAACTGGTGTTGTCATCTTGGGAACACATGCAACAGTCTGTGGTTACCCGCAACATGCACGCTCCAGCAAATGATCGCGCGACAAAAATAAAGTTTGTTACAATGTGTGGTAGGAGTCTGACAGAGAACTTGATCGTCTAAATACCCTGTCGAAAGAAAATCATCAACACATCACTCTCTGACGATGAAATATTGTTGATGACCGAACTGTCATGGCAAAGACGTCAGTTATTGTGCGACAGAGTACAATCAGTTTCTATTTTTAATAAAGTGTCATCTGAAGGATTATATAGCAGAGAACAGTCAAAGCCTAATTTCTATGGATAGTAGTTGGAGGGTAGGGAAGCCCAAGCAGCACACCCTTGTCTATATATTTCATATTTTCAATGTAAGCGAGGTTGGTTGGAAAAGTAATGTAGACAGTGACTGTTGAATGTAGTTTTCGAACTCGATTGAAGTTTAATGCAAAGGTACTGAAACTTTGATGAAAATATTCTAATGGTAGGGTTTTTATGTATTGTAACCTCTCTTTATGTACGTTCTCCCTGTGTTCTTTATTTTCATATACATATTGTGTCTAAATCGAAGCGTTATTCAAATATAGAATTCACCACGCAGTGCTCTAGATTCCACCATTTAGATGACTGTGTTTTCTTCTAAGTGAACTCATAATTCATCTCCAGTGATGCTCTGGGTTGCTTCATGTGTTTTCTCTCTCCATACACAACAAATTCGAACTGAAAGATTGTTGCCTACTTAGCCTTTGTCCTCTCAAGTTTAGTCACCAAGTCATTTGTTTCTCTCATTTTCTGAAATCGAATCCATAGCCCAACAACTCGCGTTCTCTTGCCAATAGAAACAGAAATATTTCAAAAAGTATTAAAGCTAGTCGACAGTTTCAAAGCCATAACTTGTACAGAGACAAAGTCTCAGAGAGATCCCTCTCTAGGTCAAAAAGGCTAGTTTTTGGCCTTAAAATTGGTTTGTAGGTTGCCTCTGTCATTCATTTTCTCATCTGAACGAGTTTACAGAGCGTTAACATTTCAGACCCTGATATTTTGAAAAGACAGAGGAGAGATGTCAATGTACATGTGGTAAAAATATCAGATGTTGGTTAGATATACTTTCGGAGATATGATCTATGGAAGTCATGGTTCCTGAATTCTCTTGAAATCAGTTTCAAACAAGTTAGCTTGGCAATTTTTCTATAACTTATTTTTTGGGATGTTTTAGACCTTGAGACTTTGCATAGGCGAAGGAGACATACATAAGTACTTTAGGTAAACGTTTCAGAATCATGTTTTCAAAATTGATACATGACATGTTGTACAAGTTCGTTCTTGGGAAGAGTCCCAAAACAACAAACTTTGGGAAAGTTTTCATTTGGAAATTCAAATTTTGGTCAGTAAAGGCAGGAGTAGTGAGAAGACCTAGTGAAGGAAGAATTAGTGAGTAAACCTATTAAAGGAAGAAGTAGTGAGCATACCTAGTGAAGGTATAAATAGTGAACAAACTCGATGAAGGTTGGTGAAAATCAAATATTGGTGTCTTTTTCTAAGTTGGTGCTTAATGGTGGGGATTGGTGTCTCCAATAAATTAGTGTCTRCAAAGATCTATAATAGATTGGTGTCTCTTGCTAATTTTTTCCTTAKTCATGGGGATTGGTGTCTCCAGTAGATTGATGTCTACAAAKATATGTAAGATATTAGTGTGTCTTGCTAAGTTGGTGCTTAGCAGTGGGGATTGGTGTCTACAAATATTTGTAAGAGTAGGTTGGTGCCTATCATAATTTGTACCAATGGGGATTGGCATATCCARTAKTTTGGTGCCTAAAAATATTTATAACACTAGGTTGGCAACTACAAATAATTATRAATAGAGGTTTTGTGGTTTTCTCTCRAAAGGGTTTCCATGTAAATCTTATGTTCCATGTTTTGTAGTTAATATGTGATTGTTTTCTTATGGTTGATCAATGTTTGAAAAGGTAAAAAAATGTCTTATAATAATTCCTCCCCCCCTCTTAGTATAAGTGTGTGCTCATCACTAATATCAAGGATTTACAATGAACTATAGTTTCATTAATAATTTTGACTGATGAATCTCTTGAAAGATGTTGATTTGCATGCTAAAAATGAGCAATGGTTAAATGATGATTTTAGATTTGAGCCAACCTATACACACACATGAAGCATATGGTTGAAATCAAGATTCATATTTGATTTGAGTTGGCTTGTGTGTACAAGGATATTTAAAGGGATTTACGGCATAACCTAAGGGCCTGGCACATTTAAAATCTACCTTGTAAGGGATTAGGAGCCCAATATTGTAGACCTGCATGCCTTGAGGATTTTTGGGAGATGAATTTACCCCTTGAAGCCCTTACTTTCCACCATAGATGGAGTTTTTCACTTTTGGAAGGAAGGTTTAGAAGGTCTCATTTCTCAAATCCCATAGGTTTGCTTGGATAGGTTTGGTGGCTTATTTTCATTTCTTGTGATGAGATTCAAGTGTTGAAAGGCCTTTGGAGGTCGGATGCTACAGGAAAAAGACATTTTGGATGATGTGTCTCAAATTTGAGGGATTTTTCCCCTTATTTGTCATACATGAGGATGAGAATCCCCATCTTGTGTATTTTAGATTATTTAATTAGATAATAGGGCATTTTCCCCTCCATAGGTTATATTAGGGGATTTTAGCCGAGGAAATTAATATTTTAATGTAAAGGAAGTTTGAAATATTCTAAAATTTATTGGAGTGTCTTTGTCTTGGATTTGTGCTATGGATGGAAGACTAAGGCATATTTATTGAGGAGACTATTTGTTAATGATTTTTCAAGTTTGATGGATGATTTTCATGGTTAGGGTTTGTGGATGAACAAAGATTTACCTAGTAAGGTTATTTTTAAGTCTTTGTTGATTTATTCATTGAATATATGAAATGTGGGTGTGCTTATCAAAGTGGTGAAAATATATTTTCCTTGTATTTTATTGAATAGATACTATCTAGAAAACCCCAAAAAGGTTTGTAGTGGAAAACCTTCCCTTGAGGTTGTCTTGGAGCTTATAAAAAGGACATAGGAGGGTATCTAGGGTTTGTAAT
This sequence comes from Picea sitchensis, assembly GCA_010110895.2. Classification (NCBI taxonomy): domain Eukaryota; kingdom Viridiplantae; phylum Streptophyta; class Pinopsida; order Pinales; family Pinaceae; genus Picea; species Picea sitchensis. The sequence continues at coordinate 121,859 of SNQJ01S0007467.1, read as the reverse complement.
GGACTACCCCAGTTACTATCCTATAGGATAACCTTATAAGGTATGTAGTGGACTACCTTAGGTCTTATCAAAAATCCATCTTTGATCATGTATAAAGGCATATAATGATTTTTAGGTTTTGTAGTGGACTACCCTAGTCATCATTATATCGATTGAATCTCTAAGGTTTGTGGTGGACTACTTTAGGGTTTACTAGAATATTAATTTTGTCTCCCAACAAAGATCCTACTTTGACCCCATATGCCCATTGAAAAAACACTAGTCTTTGGTCCTCCCATCATTTCTAATAATCTAAAACTTATCAAAACCATTCTCCCTGAAATTACTCTTCACATCACCTTGAGCTTCATTGCTCTAAATCATAACAATCATAACCTAGGGAAGCCCCCCTTGAGCTAGAGGAAGAGCTTAGGGGTAACTAGAGGAGATCATGTCTCATGGTATACATTGTTTACAATGATCCCGATGATATGATTGATAAGCATTCTCCATAGATAACATCCCCTCAGATGCCTCCCCCCTCATCACAACTCAACTCATTCACTTGATCAACATGGTTCATCCGATGATGGTTGTCCAACACAAATGAGGTACATTAGTGATCGTTTCATATAAAGTGTCACGTTTAATGAATTAGGAATTTAGGTGAGGATAATTGGTTGAAGTCAGATAATGGATCATGATTGCTTGGAAGTTATGATTTTTTCCTTATTTCACCTTGGTGGCCATCATACGTGTCCTGGTCCAGTGTTTTTACTCTTGGGGAGATGGGGTATTACTAGGAGGCCTTGATAAGGGTAACATACCACTCCTTTTCATACTTGAATTTTCCATCTTGAATTATTTTGTTGTCCCGTCTTCTAGAAATGGATATTACATGTATCCCAAAAAGGTCCATGACTTCATCCTCCTATGAGAAGAAGGGATAAAATGGTGAGGTTGATGTAGTTGGTAAAAATAATAATGGGATGATAAATGACAAATCAAAATCCAAATTCATCTTGATCTCTAACCCCTCGCTATGAGGAGATTGCCCCTAGTCCTTATCCACTGAATTCATATCAAATTAAAATGACTTAATCATAGTAAAATAAAGTGCATGAAACGTAAAAGTGGATTTGAAAATAAATAAATGAATATCAAAATGAAATAATGGGTTTGGAATACACACGCTTCCAAGGAAAGGGTAATTCAAGCACCAAGCGCTCCCTATACAAAGGTGCTCATGCAGATGAACCCACACTTGGCCTTGCATGTCAATGACACCATGACCATAAATTAAACCCATACCATACCATTCACTTATACATACACTTTGAATGGTTCCTCATCAAATACCCTCTACTGGGGTAATAGTACACCTAATAGGGTATTATGATGGTCCTTTGATACCTAAACTTAGAAAATTGTATAAATTCTTGATCTAGTGTGAAGTTTGAAGAAGATACCTAATGTGAATTACTTACGTGGCTTTTCTATTAAGCAATGACCTACTTTGTATGCTTCTAATGAATCTTGTATAGTGTAATGTTGGTATTACATGATTCTGTGAAGCTTGGTTGATGGTCATGCACCTTATGGATATGGTACTTTAGAGGACTTTGATTATGATGGAATACATTGTTGGGAGAATGTCTCACCCTTGATGAGGAGAATTGGACTTCTTGATGAGTTGGCATGCCTTCGAATATCCTCCAAGAGCTCATGGAATTTTTACATTGCATTGATGAGCTTGGAATTTGCAGATGTAGCTTGATGTGCTACTCAGGGGGCAGGAAGCCCCTCACCATGGACATTATGCCCTTTGAGTACATGATCTTGGGATTATTAACATGAGAATTGATGATGATAGTACACCTCTTTAGAGAGGTTGTGGAGCTCTTTCCCCTCATGATATCACACCATATCCCTTGGATTTTTCACATTTGGAGATGGCATCCCACTTGAGGTTACTACTTGAGTCGACCTAGCATGAGTTGGTATCCTTTGATAATTAATTGGCACTTATTAATAAGGATACATGACATTTTGATTAGGAGGCATGATTTTGATGATATTTTGCACCTTTTGGGATGAGATGTGACTCTTGGATGTGACATAACCCTATTTTTTCAGTCTACGCTCACACGTGTGGAATTTTTAGAGGATGCTTTCATGTTTTGGCATTGTATAATTATTGTGATCGTCTTTGGTGTTTACCTTGTGGTGATTCTTATTGGGAGCATGAATTTCCTAGACTTCATAATAATGGTAATAATGAGGACCCTAATAATTGTGAATACATGAATTTTATTAATACATTGGATCTAGTTTACACCATATCACCCCAATAACATTACAATGTTATCTTGGAACAACTTGAGTGAAGCAAACAAGAAGTTGCTAGGAAATCTAGGTAGAAGTCCTAAGATTAATGGATGAGGAATATAGGGAGAAACTTAGGAAGAAAGAGTCCTTGAATTACTTTAGAATGAAGAAGGCACCTGAGACCTCTCCTAGTGAGCCAAAACCCCCTCATAAAAGACCCTCTGTACCATTGGATATTGGTCCTCCTCCTCAACCAACCTTTCCTAAGAGTGATGATATAGTTTTGAACACTAATGTTGATGGTATCTTGGAAAAGGTTAATTTTCATGTCTCTTTTACTGAAATAATGAAGATTCCTTCCTTAAGGGATAAGGTGAATAAGTTTCTAAGAATCCAAGATGAGTTTGAGGATTCTTATGTACTATTACAAACCATGCATTATTACTGAATTAAGGAGGAACATACTTCATTTTTCATCACTTTGGTAGTAAATGATCTATTACTTCATAGTTGTATGCTTTATTCTAGGGATTCTACCAATGTAATTTATTTAAAGGTCATGAATCAATTTGGATTCAAGATCACAAGAACTTATAGGAATGCTTGTGGGATTGACTCCAAATATTTCAAAGTTTGTGGTGTGATAAGAACTTAATGTTTGCCTTGCTACTTATCCTAAGGTCTCTCTTTCCATGGATGTTGTAGTTATTGATGTACTTGATTCTTGGGGAATGTTATTATCTAGGAAATGGATGCAAATTTGAGTGGTACTATTCATATATATTTAACCTATGTAAACATCCCAATTGGATATGGGTTCTATTTTACCCTATATAACCATCATGTGACTAGAAACCATGTGGAAGATCCTAGATATAGAGATGATTAGAGTGAAAATGGATCTAAAAGAAGAGAAATATATGATGAACCTTATGAGACTTGTGAAGAATTAATAAATTCCCATATTGAACATGATCCTTCTCAAGACATGGAAATCCTTCCTTTTGCGCAAGAAGATAGTATTGTTGATGACATGGTAGTGTCAAAAAGGGAATATTACAAAGAACAACTTATGAAGTATGAAGACAAATATTTGGGCTCTGTTACAATTTTGAACCAAGGTAATGAAGGAAACTTACATTTGTTTGAATATGATCAAAAGTGCATTGCCTTGATTAAGTCCCATCCTCCTACTTTAAATCAATGAAGAAAGGAATAATTTTAGAAAGGAAGACTATTATTTATGTGGGACAAGAGAAAGGGTAAGCCAAATGTGAGTAAGGAGTTTGATTGTTTATGGCATATCCCTTATAATATTGAGAATAAGTCTAGAGATGGTTCATTTTACTTGTCCACACTTGAGAGAAGGATATTGTCACTACCCACTAGTGGATCCCTTCCCAAAACCTATTATGCAAAAAGAACCTAACTTATTAGGTTTAGAGTAGATTAGGATAGTATTAGTTCATGTTGTGTTCTTACATTTTATTATCATTTTTCCTTGTATTGATGTTACTTATTGATTTATTCATTCATCCATGCTATCTTATCATATGTATGTTATAAAAAAACATGATACGTGAATGAAAATGAAAAGATTTATTTCGACACTTTATTTTTTCACTTTCCAAATACCAAGGTGGATAACATCCCCCTTCCTTTTTGTACTAATGGATTTATGTTAGAATGTAGTAGGAAAGTTTTCTTTAGAGTGATGCAGGTTGGAGGTATTGGATTACCATAGATGATGAGTTTGTCATGTGCACTACGGTGAGTGCATGACCCCATGTTGGATACAGATGTTACCCCCTCTCACCTATGGGTAACTAAAGGATATCATGTCTCATGGTCCACATTGTAGACAATGATCTCGATGAGATGATTGATCAACATTATCCAAAGATAAAAACCCCTCATATGCCCCTCCCCTCATTCACCTGATCAACATGGTTCATCTGATGATGGTGTTCCAACACACATGAGGTACATTAGTCATTGTTTCATATAAAGTGTCACATTTAATGCATGACACATTTAAGTGATGATCATGGGTTGAATTTAGATAATGGATCATGATTGCTTGGAAGTTATGTTTTCTGCCTTGTTTCACCTTGGTGGCCATCATATGTGTCATACTCTAGTATTTTCATTCTTGGGGAAAAGGGGTACTACTAGGAGGCCTTGATAAGGTTAACATACCACTCATTTTCATACTTAACTTTTTCCACCTTGATTTCTTCCATTGTCCTGTATTCTAGAAATGGTTGTTACATGTATCCCAAAAAGGTTCATGCCTTCATCCTCATATGAGAATAAGGGATAGAATGTTGAGGTTGATGTAGTTGGTAAAAAGAATAAAAAAGAATAATGGGATGATAAATGAAAAATCAAAATCCAAAGTCAACTTGATATTTTCCCCCTCGCTATGAGGCGATCTCCCCTAGTCTTAATGCGCTGAATGCATATCAAATTAAAAGGACTTAATACCAGTAAAAATAAACACATAAACCTGAAAAGGGGACTTTCAAAGCAATAAATGAATATCAAAAGGAAAGAAGGGGTTTGGTATACACACATTGTGAAGGAAATGGTAACTCAAATACCAAGTGCTCCCTCTACAAAGGCACTCATGTAGATGAACCCACATGTGTCCTTGCATGTCAATGACACCATGACCATGAAGTAATCCCCATACCATATCATTAACTTATACTTACACTTTGAAGGGTTTCTTGAGAACCACTACTCTACTTGGGCACTGAAACACCTAATAGGATCTTATGATGGTTCTCCCATACCCAAACCTGGAAAATTGCATAAAGACTTGAGCTAGTGTGAATTTTGAAGAAGATACCTAATTTGAATCACTTGCATGACTTTTGTATTAAGTATTTGTTGAAAAAATGATCTCAAATAGTCAATAATATATTTCAACCATGTATAGTTATTCACCAATAAATCAATGGAACCACATGCATTTACTAAAAATATAAGTAGAAATACAAGTGACTAAGCAATCTGAAAATATAGCAGCGAAAATATAAATGAACAATAGACAAAATAACCACATTTGACACAATGAATTTATGGGCAATGCCCTTGGAAAAACCAACAAGGGGAAAACCAATCTAGGAGATATTCTTCTTATTGAGCTCTTAGGAAAATTATGAGTTTATAGCAGCAACAAATTCAACATTAATTACAACAGTAATATCACCTCAAAAAACATGCCAAAGACCACAAAAATCAAACCACAAAATCTCTGCTCATATTTCGATTTTACAACCTAAACAACATGGCCTCCTTGACAACAAAACCTTCTCGAAATTTGTGCATTGTTGTTGCACCTTTCTGTACAAATTCTTTCGTAGCTAGGCACCTAGAAAATTGTGCCACAACTGTGTTGAAATGGATACCTTGATTTCTATTCCTAGAGCAGCTATACAGCCTCCTCAATATGTACTTTACAAACTATCCTTTAATGTTGAATATGTCTTGGGATGCGTTCCTCCTCCACTCCTTGGAATTCGTGCCAATCCCACTTTGTTGCTACTATTTCCTCTAGATCAAACTCTCTTGGTCTCTCTCAGAATATGAGTGACTCTTCACATTCCTCTCCAAGCTCTCCTCAAAAGGTGTTCCCCCTCTTCTCTCTCAAGATCCTTTTATTACTCATTAATGAGTAACTCCCCTAACCCTTGGTCTTCTAAAGTGATGAACGGTCAAGATTAGATCTTTCCCTATTGAGATCAACAGTCACAACTTAATTTTCTGGTGAGTTCACTTAAATCACTTAAGTGACCCAAAAGTCATAAAGTCACTTTTTACCCATTAAATAATAAAAGGCTCAACTTGACTTTATAAAGTCACTTTATAAAAAAACTTTATAAAGTCACTTAAGAGAGGAATATGCTCGATCTCTTCTACATGTTGAGAGGAGACAATGCATAACTACCTCTGAGCTACCAAAATATAATAGTAGTGACCTAATTTGTATGCTTCTAATGACTCTTATATATTGTAATGTTAGTATTACTTTATTCTGTGAACTTTTCTTGATGGTCATGCACCCCACGGATATGGTCCTTTGGAGGAGTTTGATGATGACATCATACATTTTTGGGAGGATGTTTCACCCTTGATTAGGATTGTTGGAATTCTTGATGACTTGCTATGCCTCTAGACATCCTCCAGGAGCTCATGAACCTTGGACATTGAAGTGATGAGCTTGGACTTTGCATATGTGGCTTGATGTGCTACTTAAGGGGTAGGAATCCCCTCACCATGGACATTGTGCCCTTTGATGATTTGAGCTTGGGATTGATGACGTGAGAATTGATGATGATAGTACACCTATTTCGAGAGGTTTTGGATCTCTTTCCCCTCCTGACATGACACCCTGGCCCTTGGATGTTGCACACTTGGAGATGATGTCCCACTTGTGGTGACTAGTTGAGATGACCTAGCATGAGTCGGTATCCTTTGATGATCATTTGGCACTTATTTATGAGAATATGTGACCTTTTTATGAGGAGGCATGATTTTTATTATATGTTGTACCCTTTTGGAGGATATGTGACTCTTGGAGGTGATGTCACCCTATTTTTGCAATCTACACTCACACGTGTGGATTCTTTAGAGGACATTTTTGCATTCTACACTCACTCACATTGTATCATTATTTTGAAGGCTATTTTGGGTGTTGTATTAGGCCTATCCACCTTGTATGTAATACTCAAGTTTCCTTGAGCTTGTAATTAATCGTAATTTATGATTTCCATGCAACGAATTGCAAATATTGTAAATGTATTATTGTTTGATTGTAAATGTCGACAGTTGACTGATGGGTGAAGCCTTAAAGTACTGGCCATGATATCATTAGAGGAATGAGGGGAAGTTTTATTAAGTTAAAGGACCCCAAGCCACCTTGCAGAAATATTAATTGGAAACATTTAGATTATTTACCCTTAGCCTGGATAACAAGATAGGTCAATTAATGAGGAGGGGTTGGTAGTTGAACAACCAACCACCCAAATGAATGGAAGTATGTAGTGTTTTTGGAAGGGAAAGGAAGCGGCCAGCTAGAGGACAGTAGGAAAGATGACCATAGATACCTAGGATTGACCCACAAGTTTCCTTGTAATAGAAAAAATAGAAATATGGGTCAAGAATAGGCCTAAGCCATGTGTGAAATAAAATCACATAGGAAGGGGTGTGTGATAGATAGATGCACAGAGGGAGAACTGAGGAGGAATTCAGTATCTAAGGAAGAGAATTGTGGAAACGAATGTGATAGAGTGTGTAATAGGAGGATCAGAAAACACATAGAAGAGCTCTGAGATGGAACATGAAAGACCTAAAACCTGACCCGAGCTAAGAGGGTCACGACCTTGATGTAGGGGAGGTGTCTGATAAACCTGTAAGGGGCTTGGGCTAGGTGGGCGTAAGGAAAATTTCTACCTAGAGTAGAGTGAAGGAGAGTAACCTTCAAACCTTACTGAGAACTTGAGAAGAGATTCCCTAGTGATATCATGGCTTGGCATGGGGGTGACTAGAATGATAAAATTGAATGAATCCAAGTCTACGATTGGGTGGAAAGGAGAACACCCACAGTCGGTTGGTCAACTATCAATTATAATAGATAAGTATTTCATAGACTATGTGTAATTGAATTGAAAAATGCATGATTGAATGTTTGTACTTGCGTTATACATACACATCCTATATATATAGGGACAATGGTATAACATTGTATCTTATTTGGATGCTATATAATTTTGATTTGGACGACCTTCCTCACTGGAAATTCGAGGTAAAGATTAAATATCATATCCGGTCAATGTCTTTCCATTTTAAATTTTGTTAGCTATGGAGAAATGTTACTAATGGGTTTTAAATGAAATTGGGGCATAAATATTTTTCCTTTGTTCTAGTTAGAAAATTCTCAAAGGGATTTCTCAAGGATCAATTTCGTAAATACAGAGTTGGGACAGACTCTACAGGATTGTTTAGGTCATGTTGAATCCTCAAATTTCCTTTTCCTGTTATAGAATTCAAGTTTTGTGAATGGAAGGTGCTTCCTTCAAACCATTTTCTTTTCCAAGTGACCTCAATCTTGAGTCCACATACTTAACCAAATCCTGTGTAATATTAAAGGGTGTAACCCTCTAGGGCTTGTCAAAACCCCATATGAACAAGACCTTGGAATCCAGTGCTGCACTCTAAGGGAGATATGAATTTTGAGCTCTAGGACTTCGGAGGTCTGAGTCTTCGGGATGTTAGAGCTTCACAACACTCTAATCCTGTCGAAGGTAACCTGTTGAAATAGTGACTGAACGGTTGATCGGTAACTATCGGTTTCCTATGATTTTCCATGGGATCCACTTTGTCATTAAACAATGACCAAATTTTTGGCCATGAAGTAACGCGAGTTGTTGATCCAAGAAACATCGAGATCTTTTCTGAATGTTGGATATAATCCATGATCAATTCAACGTTGACTCACTTAGGGAGTGAAAAGGTGTCAAACAGTTGGAATCCATGTATGTCAAAGTCATGAAGTAATGCAGGTCATAGATCTAAGGGCCCTTTGGGACCCTCCTCGACCATTAGATAGATCTTAGTGGAAGGATAGGAGAAGCGATAATGTTGACCGAAAGTAAGCATTTGTATCCCCTTTATGACCTAGTTTATAGGTAAACCTTCAGTACTTAAATGGGTTAAGAATGGGAAATATTTCAAACTCATGAAATCCTGAAGTGGCGAAATTCTGGCAACCGTCAGATCGAGGGGAGGAATTTGGGAGAAATAGGAGTCGTTGATATGAGGGTTCATTGGGATCCTTTCTCAATCTATTTGATCTAATAGTGGAAGGTTAACATAAACACTTCGGTGAAGTCTTACTCCGAGAAACATAAGATACAAGGGGTAAGAATATCCCGAAGCATCGAAGGCCAGAGTACGTGACGAGAACTTTGAAACTTCGAAACTCCAAGACTATGGGAGATTCGAGGATATAGGAGAGTGTGTTAAGCATCGAAGCACTGAAGTTCCCTTTTTATAATGTCCATTTCCAATTGGACGGGCTCGCGTACACCATGATGATGCAGCGTGGCTGGATGGTTCCACGTGGCGTCGTGGGGTTTCTCACGAGTTAACTGTGGGAACCCCCACTGTCAAGTTTTAGCTATTTGTTAAGCACAAATGAATCCTATCCATCATATCCAAGGGTGGATAGAATATCCACCATAGATTCTGTATTGGAAAGAGTCTTTCAAACTTCGGAGCTCTAGGGAATTTTGTAGATCTGTACCAAAATATCAAAGGGGATGAAGGCTTATTACCCACAAAGGTCTAGGAGATATCCCCTAGAACTGCCCTCCAGTGGCTATGTCATTGCTAGAGGATGACGACCAAGGTCGCGACAGTTTCAGGTAGGATGGTACAAATGAGGTGGATCCATGTGGGTTCCATGTGGCCTTTAACCAAGGATACCTTGAGAAGTTCAGGGAGTCGTAACTTTCAACTAAGAACTCGGTTTTGGACGAACTTATATTCATTGGAAAGTCTCGGAGAGAAGAAGGAAATGTTTCCCTTACTAGAGGAACTCAGAGAAGTTATAGGAAGGCACAAAATTTATACCCCATCCCTTAAAAAATTACTTAGGGGTCGGGTGTGTTACAAATTGGTATGAAAGCAGGAAACAATACTTGGCCTACTTGGGCTCATGAAAGAGTCGAATAACTTTATTTTCTTAAGAAAAAATTTAAGGGGGAGGGAACCCTACCCTACCCTATCTATCAAAACAAGATTTAAACACTAGGCCTAGATGGGCCAGAAGTCAGCCACAGGACTGGTATAACAAGGCAAAGACAATCTTGTTATAATAGTTCCCCTGTGTTGGAAAAGTTTATCTATAATCTACACCATCTCCTTGATTGAGGTTTTGTTCCCAAATTTCTTGCAACAGAAAATTTACATGTTGATGTGTGGTAGAGGGAGCATATTGTTGCTTTGGTAGAATGATAACTACTCCTACATGAGTGGGACTGTGTTGATAGGTACCAAATAGCAAGATTTGGATGTGAATAGGCCTAATAGGTTTTGAGGCTACCTACAAAAGTGGGAAGTTGGACCCTTTAAAAACCTTGGTGATTTTTTATTTGAGGAGTAAGACCCTTATGGAAAATTCCTTGTGCTTAAAGGAAATTGGTATGGATTGAAAGAATATGTATCAATAATAATTATTTCTTTAATAAAATATTAAACCATGTACATGTGTATGATCCCTCATGATCAGAGGACTGATGGAAAATGTGTAAGGTCAATTTATTTGACCTACAGTGAATGAAAATGGTTGTTGGAGAAGAACCCAGTTAAGAAATAAAAAATGAGTCATGAGGACTGTTGCTAGACCTCCTGGGAGAAGTAAATAGATATAAACACATGAGAAAGTTATGATGCTCATGGCTATGACAAGAGAAATTATACACCTATTAATCTAAGGACATGTTTGTGCATGTGAATACAAATGGAATATAGTTGGAATACATATGCACTGTAAGCATGGGTAAGGTGCTTGGGGCACGAGGATATGTCAGAATGCATATGGAAAAGATTGAACATGCATATAACATGCATATAGGCTTAGTATAGTCTATTATTTCATGTAAAATATGATGATGTCATGGATCATATGGTTAATGATGATCTGACTATAGCAGCATAAGTAAAATGTTGATGATGTTGATTACCTATTATCTTCTGAGGATGAGGTAAAATAGTTAATGAAATGTTAATCCTAAATGTGGTAAGGGAAGTGTTGGAGCACTTATGTATGACCAATGGGTCAAGTTGACATCCAGGGGTGGATGGTAACCATATAGGTATGACTTAGTATGATCACGTATTAGTGAGAGGGAATCTATAGAAATATTCCCTTGATAAGAAGGTCTGTTAACAAAACAAAATGGTTTGAGGCATGAAAAAGAATCTTGAAAAGTTGTCTTGTTTCCTTGGGCACTGTTGGAATTAACCAGATGGTATTTTTGGGTTGTTGAATAATTTTATAGTAATTGAGGCAAGAATTCCTTCTTGTTGGTTGTTGTCATATGGAAAAATGGGGCATAGTTATGATTATGTTTTTTAAACTTTCCATGTGGATATCATGTGAATGACTACAAGCTCTCAACAAAGAGGGAAGATGAGCCTTGATTATCCCTATGAAACTTTTCATAAGAATGGGAGTAATATCCTTGGGAGAAGGATATGGAATTTTGATATTTCCATGTTGGACATGGAAAAGGTGCAAGCAATGGGCTTGCATGATGAATGTTTAGCCATGCTTGTATATACTTGAGAGCATGGATTTAATGCATTGTGAGGTTGCTTGATATGAAGACCGATGTTAAGACCAAATAAATATGAATGAATGATATTAAATGTGCAAGTGATGCACATGTATGATGTATGAGTATATGTATACTAAAGGCACGATGTGTTGGCCCTCGACCAAGTTTTGGAGAACCTTGGTCGTGTTTGACCATTTTTGGGACTTCGACAAGTGGGTCCAAGACGGAGCGCCCAGGTGAAGCAGAAATCGTGGGATATTACCCACTTTTTACGAGATTTTTGGGTTTAGGGCTTATGTAACAGGTAAGGGATGTCGGCCCATGGTTTTACCCATGCTTAGGCCCCATTTGTAAATGTATAAATAAGTAGCTAGGCATTGTAAGAAGCATAAGATCATATCTAAGTTGGCTTTGTGCAAGATATGTAAAGGTTGCTAAGTGTGATTAGTTGTGAAGACTATGTGCATACTATGTGTTGAGAACTTGCATAGTTAAATGAAAATGATTGTAAGAAGGCTCTGTGTTGTTCCAAACTCGGGGAAGGAGGATCTAGCGAAGTGTCTGAAAATCTCTTGTCCTGTGCAAAGTTGGTTTTATGGCTCTGTGCATGTAAGAAGATTAAAAGAAGATAATAAAGAAGACGAAGAGTTGGTAGACGTAGCCCCATGCTGGGGGTGAACCATGTATATCATGTGTTTTGATTGCTTTGTATTATTGATATGATTTATGCTTAGTTATGAATATTTATGTATGTTAGATGCCTCTGATGTAGTATCTTAGTGCTTAATGACATGAATGAATGCTATATCTGTTTCATGTTATGTGCTAAATGGTTAGATATGCTTAGATCTTGTTGAATATTGTGTTGTTCTATAATTAGGGTTTTTATATGCGATGTGAATAAGGATCAAAGACTAATGAACGGTAATTGTTAAGTGCTTTGTTAATTATTGTGATCACAAATCTGCGTCCCAGCTAGGTTGTAGACACTTGAGTCCTACAACCCCCCCTTCCTCTACCTTGAGTGGGACTTCATCTGCTTCACAGGTCTTGCCGAAAGGGTCGGTAGTTCGGGTTTTTTTGGTTCGTTGTTGAAGAGTTGAACCCCGGGTCTGCCCCTGTGCCAACAAATGGTTCTGTTGTCAGGACCTAAAACTGTGATTGCTGGGAACTGAGGAAAAGAGAAATATTTATGTGTATATATGTTGTGGTGGTGTGCAGTACTCTACTTGACTTGTGAAGCTCTGTGCTAAGAAGATAAGTCTGATCTGAAGAAAGAGATAAGATCTTAAAGATTTTTTCTATGATAAAGGTAAGATAAGTGGAAATTTTTTCTTCAAAAGTATGAATCTAGGTATCTTTGATAGATTTTGTCCTAGTCTAAAAACTAGGGCACATTTCAAAGAAAGAAGATATGATATGAATAGATCTGATAGAAATAGTGAAAGATATGTTATTCCTATGCATAGAAAGAATTTTTGGACTAACAAGTGGATGCAGGATCCTAGAAAGAATTTTTTACAGGTCCATCACTGTGATCCCAGAGCGTAGTACAGGAAAGGTTGGGGATCATTTAAGAGAAAGAGAGGATTGACTCTTTGTTATAGTTGCAGAAGATCGGGACATCTTGCTAAGGAATTCCCTGGTAGAGGTCCTATTTGCCTTTGTTGTAATGCCACTTGACATGAAGTTTTAGATTTCCCTAGAATGATTGATAAAGTTGAGAAGATGAACATGAAACAAGAAAACCATGAAGAAGGCCAAGAGACTAAGAATATACTAGAAAACCAGAAAGAATCAGAGGCTATATTACTGCAGATGAAAGAAACATTGAATGATCACAGAAACATCAGTTTACCAAAGATCTTAAAAGAGAAGTGCATAGAAACAAGAATAGGAGACTTCGACATAGACTGTGTATTGGACGTAGAAACACAGGTTAATATCATGACAGAAAGTACTTGGGAAATTTTGGGAAAGCCTGCTATGATTCCTTCATTGGGAGCAATAGGATTGTTTAAAGGAAAGTTTATAAACCTATGTGGAAGGCTTACCCATGTACCTATGAGTGCTCATGAAACATCGACAGAAGAAGAATTCGAGGTCATTAATTTTGTTGAGAACAATGGTCCTTTTGCACTTTTGTTAGGAAAGACTTGGATTGAGAGAGATTAGATCCCAAGGAAAGAAGAAGAGGAAGCTATAGAATAGAAAAAGAAAGAATTAAGGGTTTCATGGCTAGGACAATAGCACGCTTAATAGAAGAACATGAGAACAAGTTGAAGCTACTAAGGGCTAGAGACCTAGCTGTCGAAGTTTAAAGAATGCAAGAAGGCTTAAAGAACTTATTCATGCAAAAGAGAAGAGCACCTAATCCAGACACAGTAAGAGGAGAAGTATTACCCTCGAACCCTGTGAAAGACCCTCAGTAGTGTGAAGTTACTATGCTATGAGAAGATAAGAACAAGAATGGAAAGAGGAATCCGGAGACACAGATCACCAGAAAAAAAGCAAGAAAGCTCAGTAAGAAGAAAGAAAATCTAGAAAAATTGTAGGAGGTTCCAGAGAGGACTTCACAGAAGGAAGGATTGCAGAACTTGAACCTCATCGGAATAGCAGAATAGCGCAGACTGGCACTTCACCACAGTGAAGCAATATGACAGTTGGAGGCATCCTGACAGTTAGAACGATGCTCTAGAACGGCTAGAAACACAGTTATTGCTAGAAAGATCACCATTGGACCATTGGGACCAAGCCATAACAGATGGACTTGTAATGATTGAGGAATTCCTTCCCGTTGGAGGAGTTTGTTATGATGTTGTCTATTTAACCCGTTGAATGTTTCACCAAGGACACTTTTGTGAATTGTGATTATCTGATATCATAGAGAACTAATTGCTTTCACATAGTGCTTATTGAAACCTCGCAACCCATTCTAATTACCTTGAGAATTTATCCACCTATCTGAGACATTTGATCACGAGTGTGCATGTCAAGCCAGCTTAGCACAGTAGAGAAATCCGTCAAAGATATTTTGATTGACCTCATGGCTGAGAAGGTCATGTCTGTAGTAGCACGGGCCTCATCGACGAGAGGATTGCAAGCCTCCCCATCAACTGCACGTCGATCTCGGCCATCCCAAACTGCGACAGAGAAACGAAGCAAGCATCGCGACGACTTGGCGAATGCGAAGCTCATCCTGTCGGTCCTTCCCAACTATATCCCGCCTCTAGCTAGAGTGGTTAGTCATGACAGCGTCCTAAGGGACTTCGACTATAAATTGATGATTACGTACCTCTCGAAGGGGATACGTGAAGTTGGACCGTAGTTAGGACATATTATGATGCTAAAGATCAGTGATTTCAACTTGGGAGACTGCAATAATTATGGAATGCTCGCACCACATAAGTACTTGACAAAGACAATGGGGAAGAAGTTGAAGATAATCCCCCAGCTGTGGACCATGGRCATTGCAAGATCAACAATCCTTAATGTGATGAATATACCACACTTCGGAAAACATAAGGAGGCTAACACGTGCATTAAACTCCTCATGTCATGCTACCATTWAGGTTATCTGYAATTGGATAGGCGCATCATTGTAGATCAGACGTTGATCCACCGGATCACTGGATTGAGCATGAAAGGACCGGACCCTCAAGATTTTTACCTAGGGAAGACTACAGATCGTGCCCTGGCGTAGTGAATAAAGGACACCTATGACGATGTGGAGAAAGGGAAGCGGGGCTACAAGGTAGCCTCCATCCAAAATGGTGTAGTGCGCCTAGATTTCCAGTTGATCATTGATAAGATCGTCAGGAAGAATAGACCGACGCAAGTCACAGGGTTCGTCATCGACCTCACAAGAAAGTGCGTCGAAGGGATGCAGATGAACTGGGTGAGCTACCTCATCAACCAATTGGAGAAAGATTGTCGTGAAGTGCAAGACCAGGGATACGAATTTCACTTTAGCTCGTTGTTGATTCTCATTGCCTTCATCGCTTGGGAGATGCCGAAGGGAGAAACCTTCCCTGAAGTCGAGTCATTTGAACCACTGGCCGAGAGGTTCACTACCCTTTGTTATTCGAGCGACATGGAAAAGAAATGGAAGTCCAATGCGGTGTTTCACACCTATTACTTGCAGCTAAATAGGGTCATTGAATCCTTCCCTCGTATGATGCCCAATACACTTCATAGGTTCAGACCAATAGCAAAGTTCTGTATAGATAGGGACTTCATTTACATCACTGCGTGGAGAGGAACACAAGGAAGAGCTCTAGTCCTATTACAAACTCACCGAGGAATATATGGAGGAAATAACCAAGGAATGGCCTACATAATTCCTTGTATCAGTTGAACAAACAGAACTATCCGACCCCAACCTCATCGAAAGTCCTGTAGTCACCTGGGAAGAGTATCATGGATGAGGCAGTAGCAAGAATTATAAGAAGGAAGAAGTACAGGAAATGCATAGTGCATCAGAGGAGACTACACTAGATTCAACTGAAGGGGGAGGAGGTGACAAAGTAGACAAAGAAGAGTACGAGGGGGAAGAAGACAAGAAGGAACAGGGAGAAGTAACAATGCCTAAATATCATCTTACAAAGACAGAGACATCCAAGAAAATAAAGGTTTCTCCAAAGAAACCCTCAGCGTGGAAGAAGTCACGCGCCAATAAGCCCCACTTACAGACTATACTTACAGTGGATGATATTGACCTCATCATCGCAATTGTATCAGATACTTTCGAGGACATTTTGCAGCGAAGTGAAGCCAAACAGGAGACAATGTATGATAGGATCGAGGTGGAGCTCAAAGGGGTACAACATGCTCTTTATTTGAGCCGCGTAGTGTCTATTGCGTCGTTGTCATCAGGGGGCATAGAAGTAGGAGATGATCCTGCCCAGCTACGTAGAATAGTAGATGCGACAGAGGCTCACCTTCGTCGGGTCCAGGAATAAAAAGAGTAGGTCATAGAGGCATTGAAGCAAGAAAAGGAGGAAGCCCTAGAGCAGCGTCGGGTTACGTAGCAAGAGAAATATGACCTCCAAGCGAAGTTTGCAGAGGATAGAGAACATCTCCAAAAAGAAAAAGAACAGATGCTCATGGAGCAGTTTGGAATTAAAGAAGTAGTCACTAGAGCACTTTGCTTTGTGTTGGGCCTGGCACAGATGGAAGAGGAAACAACTGAGAGCCAAGTGGGAAATATCACTGAAGCCATTCAGTAGCTCCAATCAAGAGTAGCAGAACTGGAATTGCAAGCAGTGTCGAGCACTATGCAGGAAGTGAGAGATCAAAGGGAAGAAACTGTCTGGAGCATAGTCGAAAGAATCAAGGCATTGGCCTTAGAATGAAAGCAACTCAACAATTGAAGTGCGCATACCTATGAACACCTTGCAGAGGACCCAGAACTAAGGACATTGGAGTCATAGCTCTAGGAAGAAAGGAAACCAACAGCGATAGTACAAGAATAGTTGAATCTACTATTAGCAGTCGAGAAGATGAAAAGGTCACAAGAACAAAGCACGGTTCAGTAGCAGGTCCATGCCATCCAGAGTAAAGTCATGGAAGTGACCCGAAGACTTCAGTCGATACAGGACGAAGATTGTACACTTTTTAAGGAGATCGAAGGATAAGGTGCACAGCTGGAACAAGTGGTCACCACAATGGAACAATGCTTGGAAGGACCTATAACCAAGAAATTCATTCAGGAGTTCGTCGAGTAGGAGGCCCTAGAAAGGCAGCAAGTCAAGGCATCTCAAGCCAAGCTCGAGGCCTTCAAAGTAGAGTTTCCCAGATCAGAGTGAATCAGGACGAGT